>PQWD01005407.1:0-30633 GCA_019425675.1 Leucinodes orbonalis
GTAGGCGTGCCTTTGAAATATTCGTTATATGAATATGAAAAAGTAGATTTTGCTATAAATGGCTGCAACAGGTTTTATAGACAAGAGTTTTAATTTTGTGCGAAGATACTGTTAACGCCAACATCATCTGAAAATTGCTGACATCGTTAACGAAGCCCCGAGTCTTGTCTTTTACCGATCAAATTTTGTTTTTAATTTGTAATTCCACTAGTTTGATTTGTGTGCATTATTTAGTTTTGCTTTGTCCGTTAAGATAGAATACGAGTGCCACTATATTGTACTGTAGTAGAATCTTTGCTTAATTTGATGTTCATTTATATGAGATACGTAGTATAACAGATTTTTCTTATGTTAATTAATCAGAATTCACACCCACACAACCAGGTAACTTAAATGTAGTATAGTTTGACATAACTCTTACATTTTAAATGAAAATTTAATAACATTTTTAGGAAACCTCCTTAGTAAGAATGTTTTTTTTTTAATGTACAGAAGGTACAATATGTTTTAGTTTATAGAAATATATCAGAGATGCAATTAATTTAAAACCCACTCAAGCATCAAAATCCGGCTATGATAAACAAGAGAGGCGCTCTTTTGTTTTAGCGGCATAACACAAAATAACCGCGTATTAATTATTCAGCGCCACACTCGACGCAATCAGAATAAGTGCTGATGTTTCTGTCACCGGCTGCGGCTCTGCGCATGATTAGAATTCTTAAGCCACGCCGAAGGCCCTTGATTAGAGGAAATTAAAATCATTATACTCCGGCGCGCACAGCCACAATACCGACCCGCCATCTTGCCGTAAAAATAGGGCTCACATAAAGAAAGGCCGGATACGGAAGCGGCACCATCTTGGTGCCGCCGGGCGGGGAAAACAATGGATTCGTTAATTAACATTTTCTACGCCTCGCGGCTGTCGAACGAACGGTTATCGGACAAAATTTATGACGCCGCCATGGAAATTCCCCATGGAATTGCACAAGTGAAATTTCTTGGAGCCGTTAAGATTATGACGGGCGCCCGATGTGAATGGCTGCTTTGATTTTACTTACGGCTGTATTGATAATGTACATTTTGTAACGTTTACTTTCTATTTCACCTAGTTATGTTAATAATGCTAAGGCGGAAAAGAATAAATGTTTTGTTCTAACAAAGAAAGTTTATCGTACACAAAAATATCCCTGAAATAGGCTCTTCTGTTCCTATTTGAGTGCAACAAGCTTAATAGTGTGTATGCACATATAGGTAATTCAAATTTATTATTGAGCTTGTAGTAAGTGGAAGCAGCTTGAGCATATATTTTTTGTTAAATAATTGTCATTAGAAAGTTTCATATCAATATTTAAACTCGTACTGTTATTTACATTAAAGTACCCCAAATTACCTCATGTTATATGAGTCAGGGACAAAGTTGCTTGTCGCATTTTGTATTAGTAATGACTTAAAATTTATTGATAATTGTTAGTTAGTTTTATTGACTATTATTTATTATTAGATTATTAGTATTAAAAGAGCGTAAATTCATATCGTCCTAACGTGATAGGTCGCAATACCTTAGAAAATGTATCAGTATCGTTTGGACAGATCGTAACGAGTAGATCTATTGGTCTATCAGACCACATCTCCATTCATTCCTATTCGAAATAGATTAATCTCATGAAATTTCCACCACTGTTTATTCATAGGCATTTTGAAAGAGTGATAAATCTAGTGCAATACGTGTACTCGCAAAACCCCGATTTGATCATTGTATGAGAGCAACGTATTGCGTCGGCCCGAGGCTATTCGCAAAATTTATCGGTCATCAATATCCAGTGATCGCTAGGGACGTCCGTAGGATTTATTGGTTTATCGTATCAGGTTATCAGAGTAATTAATATATGTACGTTTTGCGTAATAGTGATAGGAGATATCAGGATTAATTTGGAGTTAGGGTTGTGTACAGTGTTGTATATACATGTTATTAATGGAATTATTAAAGAATAAAAGGTTATGATCTATATAAAAACAAGGAAGGCAATAATTTGAATATCTAGATTTTCTAAAATAAAAAGTTAATTGAATAGATTTTCAAGTGTTATAACCGTTTTGATGTCCAAAAATTTTATAGCTTTTAGAAGTATCACATAGTAGTTAAGACCTTTAAAAACATGTGGTCTGGGCCGATGGGTGTCAAATTACTGAATACTGTGTGGGTTTTACAAGTTTTCAACCGCACAGTATTTCTAATAAGGTACTTCTTCGGTGTAGCTGGTAAAATGAACAAATAAATTATACGCATCAATCTCACTTACGCGATAATAACCTGTCTACGCGAATGCTAAGTTATTTGATCAAAACACTCTAAACCACGCAATACTTTAACTGAATTCCAACGATATCATGAATTCCATTAAATGTACAAATCACCGAGACTCAGCCACATCCTAGAGTATCGGACATTCATAGAGCGTGTGGCCCTTGACAGATTGGCGTCATTTGTCGGCGCATGAGTGGACTCCAATCTGAGGCTCGAATGCACTCCATTTGGACGGCATGAACAAGATTCATGGCACCGTTTTGATGCGTGGGAACGACAGCTTTTTGCGTAAAGCGAGTTATGATACTGCGAATTTTTTAAATTTGAATGTGTCGGGTGTAAGAGAGCATTCTTATTATTATTATTTCACGGTATAACACAAATACCGTGTTACAAAACCAAATTTGGTTATATTTAAACTTTCTTGTTTCCAGTTTACTCATGAGATTTAATAGTCAATTTTGTTTTAATTTCCATATACTGGGGCTAATGAGATCACAGTCCTGTTCTGTTTTTAACTCTAAATTATTGTGATGGTGATTTATTTAATTTAATTTAAAACGCACAAATCCAGTACATGTGCCCTATAGCAAAAAGGACAAGTGTATAATACTTAATGTCCAAGACTAGTCCATTTACGTCACCGATCCTCTCGTAGTGTCCGTCCCTTGCCCACGGTGGGGTGTGTTCGTATTTATTGTGGTCGTAACCGGGCTGTAAACCGCTGTTAGCGGCGGATTACCGTCATTAACCGTTCCGTCAGCTGTAAAACGAGTGATAGATGCTTTATACAGTCAGGCAATCAGACCTCCCGGGGACAGTTCTAGTCTTGATTTTTAGTACCGTCAATCAAACAATGTCAAAAATGCTTATCATACTAATTTTGAAAATATCCTAATATCGCTTGAAGTTTAGATAGTTTAAAATAACTTTTCTATGGTGCATTATACATTTTTAAATTTTCATTATGAAAATCTGCAGGAACCAACACTGTAATAGAAAATTATAAGACACTCGTCTGAATCTGTAAGTCGAAAAGTATGAGGCGTTTGGTGAAAAGCTTCCATCAATTTCCCGTACCTAGACGGTAAGAAAACATACAAAACTACTCAACTTATTCTCTGACTGTTTGACCTATCGTAATCATAACGTCGTGGACATACGGTACATACATTGATTTTTCTCACGGAACTCACTTCTCATAACCCTCAGAGTGAGTCTGAGTTAGTTTGTTCGATGGCCCATGAAGTATGACACGTTTTGATGTGTTAGTTACCAATGATGTCCTAGACAGCAGGGAAGACCACAAAACGCTTATTAACCACCGACGCACCGCAGCCGCATTCGCAACTGTCTCAATTATTAATTGTAATTTTTGACTGGCACCTGTCAATTTCGCAGCAGCAACCCTTCCGTAATCCACCCCAAGACGGCCGTCTCCTTAGCCCCCGCATAAATTAGCCCCACCCACATTTGGATATAAAATTTTGAATATGAATGGAAAATTTTGCATTCGTAATAGAACGCGTCGCGTTCCTCCAGATGCGTGGCACTGGATAAAAATGGAGCCGTGTCGTTCCTCAGGTGGCCCGCCATAAATATTTATTAATTATTTTTTCAATAATCTCTCCACCCGTATCCTCAGGGACGGAGGGATATCTCCTTCGTTAATTGCTTTTTGTTTCATTTGAATAAGTATTGTTTTTGACTGCTCGAGCGTAACGTCGAATTTTAAAATCTGCGATGAATAATTTGTTGAAACAAAGTTAATTGAATTTCAATTATTACCTATCTAACTTGTATTTCAATACAGACCGATATTAAAATAAGAGAAGATCATTTTAAGTTCTAATGCTGTTTGTATTCTTTGTGAGTTAGATTGTATTAAGAGAGATAAATAATTCTATGCATAGGCATATAATCTTATGAAAAGCAAAACGTTAGCTTAAAAAAGGTACTGTCAATTTTACATACGTATAATAATTGACCTAGTTTAATAAATATAAAATAGCAATAGGTTAAACCCAATAAAGTAATACCTATTTAATTTGATGTAAATTACGAGTAATAAAGATGTAGGTAGGTACGTGTTGGCGTTGCTTTGTCACACATTAACTAACAATAGGTTTAAAAATAATGTTTGTCTTAGAAAACTCATAGTTTCAAATAACATCTAAATTATAATAGGCAGTAAGAAGAGGAAGAAGAGTGTGTAAATTTCGTTACTTACAACCAAAAGTAGACCAAATTCTATTTCAATAAAGAAAATGCAATCCGACGTTATAGAAAGAACATTAAAAATCTGTCCCCAAAGCTGAAGTCACCTAATTGATTTAATTCGAGGGAAATTCAAAAGATAACATTTCAATTCCTTGCACGAGTCGTCCGTCGACACGTAGCGAGTGATGCTACCACAATAACAAAACGGTACGGTAAGCTAATAAGCAAATATGGTAGTCACTTTAATCCCAATTACAAATAAAATAAGGATCAAAATGCCCCAATAGCTTGCATTGGGACAGGCAAAAGTCCTTGGTAGTCGGCCGCTTCATTTTTTTTCATAGACTTGTATAATTTTATTGAAATGGCTAAATCGGCGCCAGAGGCGATCATCATAAATTATGCGGAATGCAATTGTAAAAACGTTGACTTCAGGGAAAACCAATAACTGTATTTCAAGCAGATTTCTACATCAGGTTATTCACTTAATTTTGGTTTCAGTTTTTGGTTTGAAAACTTGCTTAGTAAAATATGCGAAAAGACATTTACATGTACACATATGTTGTGCTGTATAGAGATCGAATCTAAATTGAAAAAAAAATATTGAGCGTCATCTATTGGCCAGACTGTATTATGGTTTACTGCGCGATAAAAATGACAGTGTTCAAATTAATGGGCGCAGTGTATGAGTTGCCACAGGCACCCAGGTGTCGACACAGTTTGTCAACAAAATGCATTCTTAAACTAAATAAATAAATATCATGAGACATTCACACAGCGCTACCAAGCCCAAACTTTGGAGTTAGCCTGTGATATGAAAAGAAAGCAGATAAATGTATTTATAAATATATTTTTTTATAAATTGGAATTCATTCCTTTGCCCTTTGGTATTGAAAGTAGAGATGGGCGATGGTTTTATTAACCATCAGATGAGCCGTTTGCCCCTTATCACATAAAAAACTAATAAATAAAGAAATGGTTATGCTGATAAAACATTAGTCAATTTCTCAACCATTCATTTGAATAACAATTTAACAATTATCACTCATCTTAAAATAAAAACGCACTCATTAGCTTGACTTAATAGATATATCGCAGACCAAAAATCCAGATATTTTCATATCGGAATATACTTATCAAAAAAAAATGTTGGATAATAAACTTAAGATAAAATAGTCTAACACAAACCCAATCGTATATTTGTTTTAAGTTTATCAGGTACGTGTTTAAATTACAACTATTTCTAAACTGAATATTGTATTAATAGTGAACTCTAGCATGAAATAATATGGGTCAGTATTCAACTTAGAACTAGAGCGTCGGTGGCTCAGTGGTGTGGACTGTCGCCTTCCTACCGGGAGGGCTGAGGTTCAAATCCCGACATGTACCAATGTATTTTCGAATTTTCGAAAAATATATGTACGTTATCCGACGCTCTTACGGTGAAGGAAAACATCGTGAGGAAACCTTCATGCACGCCTGAAGAAGATTCGAAGGTTTTGTGTGAAGTCGTCCAATCCGCACTGGGCCGCGTGGACGACTAAGGCCTAATGAGCTGATGATGATTCAACTTAGGTATATTCAGATTCTATAATTGTGAAAACTTAAGGTTTGCGATCTCTGATTACATTTCAAATGATATTCTTATTGTTATAATTAATGACCGTACTGTTGACTGTGTTGAGTGACTGTGATATATATCTTACTACAAATTTACTTCTAGCTTAACAAAGAACCAGACAGTTCTTTCCACACAACTTTTTTTAAAGTTTCGTTAAGTGACCCTTCCACGATTAGGTGTCCACCCTCAGAAGCACGTACATTTTTTATTTGATCAAGCCAGTTATGGTATAGTTACGGGCGATTTGTTAATAGAGCCAATTTTTGTTAATATCATATCTTACAATACACGAGCATTTTTCCTTATGGCATAATAATGCAGACGTATCATTTGATCGGCAATTTCGTTGACGTTTTGAACTAATCTATCTTATTCCTTGTTAGTGCTGTTTATTTATTTAAGCTTTTATTAAGTATCTGAGAAGGGAAACGGACTCCCTGTTGTCTTTCATTATGAATTTATACAGAGTATATATGTATTTTACTGTCAACCAATCTTGCTTTTTATTTACGTTATTATTAACATTTGTTAGACTGTGGACATTCATTGTAGCATCAATCAATTCCAAATTATTATCTATTTTTCAAACACTATTTATTTTTTATTATATAGTTCGAAATAAAATGCTTGCTCATCTGATGGTTCGTGACAATTATTCCCACGACAGGTGCAATGATTAAGGAAACTAATTATTGAATTTTAATATAAATATATTTGTCGTGAATACTGCCTTACACCCGTCATCCGAGACGATAGATGTTTTGTTTCTTACACCTAGTTAATTCTCTTCACACAATACCCAAATCCCCAAACACAGAAATGTATAACATAAAAATATCGAGCCAAACCATCTAAAAAACAAAAGAATATCCAGAAAACAAGTTCTAGTACCCAAATGAGCGTTACCTGCCGAATTGCGAACAAGGCTCTAGCGATAAGTCAATATGCACACTGAACCAATGCGGTGGGTTACTGTCCGAAACTCCGCAATGATACATCTTTAGGGAAAGCCTTAGTCCAGCTGTGGATGATATGGCTGTTGTAATTGTAGTAAGTTATGATAATAAGTAAATATGAAAATATGTTTTTAATATAACATTGTTGTTGGCGATGGTCTTTACATGTTGCACATTAAATACCTAACGTTGTGTTTTTGAGAATACTAAAAACCCGAAATAATCTCACTCAAAAAGTGACCGCGGCAGATTTTTAGTAGTCAAAATTTTACTGAATAATTTTATGTTTTATATAACAATAACTATTACAATTATACGTATGTGTAATGCGGCTGGGACGACTTTTTACGACGACTTTTTGACATTTTTTGTTGACGTTTTTTTTTTATTTTGCAGATAGTTTATTGTTTATCGAATACCGGCCATCCACTTTTAAATTAAGAACACATTTTTTATTAAAAGATTAGGTGCCGTTAAAAGCTTATTGCTCCAATTAGGCGACTTTGCGCGGCTTTCGGCATCAATCTGGCTGATCGCGGCTTCTGGCTCAAATTGAATAACCGATAGAGGACAAAGGCGCTAACGACCGTCGGAGACATCAATCTTCGAGGCACGCCAAGGTCGTCGTTGGACGGGAAAGACGTTGGTGGTAATGACTGTTCTCTTTGAAGTTAACTGGTAGGTGCAATTACGGTAGACGATTTTTCATGTTACTGGTCACTTTATTATTATGTTGGTAGTATAATGTTATGTCAAATTAAGCGGGCAAATATTTAGATACAGGTTGTATTTTGTGGAGAGTCCTTAAATTATTGTTGGTAGTTACTGCAGTTGATTCTAGCTGGTATAATATAGATAAATCTTATTTAAGAAAATGTTTGCGCTTAATAGAAATGGAACAAAATTTTGAAACCAAATACTAAATTCGAAGACGTACCAATGTGACGCCAGGGCGCCTGCGTAAGATTGTAATTTGGGCGGAATTGTCAAAAAACTAGAGATAAGTTTATTTTCAAGTGATGGACAACTTTTCCATGTTATTTAAGTTGATATAAAGTTCGTAAAAATTTGTCAAAAATAATTCGAAATTGTGAAAATATTAAAAATATCATTGTATTCCCCGATATAGGCGTCTTCTCCTTTGCGAGATTATTCCCTTTAATCTTATAGTTTTTCCGGAAACATCAAATACACCTATAAATTAATAAATATCATACATCAACATTTGGATTAAGGTACGAGGTACTATTTAAATTTTAAAATTTATTTACAAATCTTTTTGTATTACTATACCGTGCGACGTCACGTATCCATATCAAATTGTAGGATAGTTCCAAAATCGACACGGAGAATTAAACGTCGTCATTGGCGTATCGGGCGAGCCGCGCGGGCCGTACCGATAAACATCGCCGTACAAATTAACCCTAGCGCTGCCGATATGACACCTATCGCGCCATCTACGACGTTGATTAAACTGGTACGTGTAGTTTTGACGGATTGACATTTATATTTTTGCATTCTAATGTATATTGATAACATGGTAAATATAAGGGGTTAGTTGTTTGTGAGGAGTGGTTACCGAGTTTTTATCGTACAACAAATTACGATCTTTATTTCAAATCACTATATTTTTTTGAGCAACCTCATTGCTTTTCTTCAAGTCACTGCATATTTTCTATACAAATTGACCCGATACGATACCTATAGCTACATATTATTTAATATAGCTTGAATATTTCTAGGTGTCTTGTCATCCTCGTAGTTCAATTTGTTGCTACACATATCACCCATAAGTGGTCATACCATACTTCTTAGGCTTACTTTTTATTATAGTACTTGGCGTAGGCGGTTTGAAAAAATATTTGCTACTGACGTACCTTGTTTAACATTATAATACATGGCCATGTGATCACAAGGAACATTCTGTAGCGTGTCTATGATGTCGTCTACAAAACTATATAATATATTATAATTACGACAACTAGTGATCCTTATTATTTAAGTGATTAATACAATAATAATTCAAAGTACCCTTGATCATCTAAATCATTTAGATAAACACTGCAATTATTTACCAAATATCATTCCGAATATAGCCTGTTCCAAAATAACAGCTCTATTAAATTGACTAACTGCACAGCGAGTTATTATGGTTTGGTTGGAACAAAAATCAGTGGCAACACACCGGCTCAGGTTACAAATGTGCGAGGGAAGTCGCGAGGATCCAACCGTAATGCTCAGATCGCGTGAAATTCAACAATATCTACCGACGATTGACTCGGCTCAAAGGAAATGAATAGATTTCATTTTAGTGTCATTTGTAGAGGTAATGGTGCCTGCGACTAATGCCCCACGGAACACGTGTAAACACGGGGTGGGACAGTCGTCGACGCGCCGACAGATGCTAATGATACCAGTCGAATTGATTTATGGGATTATTTCAATCCTAGCAGTGAACGGGTTAAGAATACTCCAAGTTTGGTCACCGAGTTCATTTCAGAGTTGACAAACATTAAATTAAGTGACTCTCTCATTCACTTACGGTTCACAAATCTGTCACTTGTTTTGGTGGTAGAGTCACAAAAAAATATGATATAATAACAATTGACGATTCAAAGGTATCTGTAACAGATTTATTTGAATAAAGATTTTTTTCTTTCTTTCTTACCGAATTCTATTTTAAGATGAACATAACTGGCGCTCTACTAATAAAAAATGGATGGAAGTGGCAATTTAAGGACTTTACCATCACTGAAGCAGTTTAATATTTTTTATTGTGAAAAATATCAAACCTCAATATTTTCAAGCATACTTGAGGTTACCGTTATTATATAAAATGTAGCAAATACATTGTGAGTCACATGGCTGAAATTATTTAGGTATTCAAAGAATTAAAATATGAAAATAGAATCGAATATTGTTCAATGCTAAAACAGCATTTACAGACATTTTTCAAATTACACGTCTCGTTATTTTAGTATCGAATTTCATAAGTAGCTATTCATATTTCACAATAATAACAGTAGTCAACCACAGTAGATTTAACAATAACGTTTGACGTTAAAACAAAAACGTCTATTTTCCTGCCGTAGAAAATTGTCGACAGAACCGTAGCGTGCCCCAACGGAGTCAGCTCAATTACATCACAATGTCTTCTTTGTGTTTTTTCCCCAAAAAAAAAGAACTCCACGTAAAAAATAATACCGCATGTCATTTCTCAGCACGTATGAAATTTATAACGGCCGGTGCGGCATCGAACGGCAATTTATTTGTAATAGAGTAGGCCGGGGCTACAGCGCCGAGTGCAAAGGTATTGATTAAATAAGAAAATTGATTTATGGACACATTTTTAATGTGGGGCCCCTTTTCTCTAGTGTTTTGTTTTTAGCAATCAACAACGTTAGCATTTAAGGGTTAATTTGCTAGAGGGTTTTTAAAGCAACGGCTTTGTCGTGGCAGAGTTTGTAAAAATAGCTGGTATTTTTAAAATATACAGATATTCTTGTGGTTGGCTAAAGTTTGTTGTCCTTTTTGTTAAAGAAAGACCATCTTTATTATTTTAGTCAGATAAAATAAAATAAAGGCACATTAAAAATATCACATAATATATTGGCAACCTTCAAGCTAAGTGTACTCAAGCATATATGAATATGCAATTTTATACTTCACCACCTTCATTTACCCAACTCAGCATTCGCACAGTTTCTGCTTAAAAATCTTTCAAGTTTCCCAGACTTTCATGCTTTGTAGAGCGGGGATCACTGTCACCATTGATTTAAAGATAAATAAATTTATAATGGATCAAAGGAATTGCAATCCATAAAAAGAAACAGAATTAAAAGTTTTATTGTTATTTCAAAGTAAGTTTCGCAGTATACATATTTATTAATTACATTAATCCACATAACTACAGTTTCCCACCACGTCATCATGCCACACATCAAAAAATATAACAAACACTCATATTTTAAGAAAATAAAGATCTATTTAGTAAAATTAAAACGAAAGTAATAATTAATTGTCAATGAATATAGTATAAATAAGTCCCAACTCAAAAATACATTATAAATACGTCAAATTATATTAAATGTTAATCCGATTTAAAAATGTCAAATAATTAAACATAAAACAATAGCAAATTGATTAATCAATTTCAACTGCTGGACACCTTATTTACATGCTTATATATGCATTTATTATGGATCTATTATTTATTAAAAAAAACTAATTTAATATATAAAACCTCTTGCAACTAAATCACCAGAGAACCGTAAAAAAGCTGGCCGAAATCGTGCAAATAAAAAAATAAATTAGAAACCAATCTAGGGGCCCGGCTGGTGTCGGTATATCACCACGGCGCTAGGCGCCATGCCGCCACGATTTGTGACTTAATCACTTTATTGGCAGCGAGGGAGGGCCTTATCGGAAAGAAATGCCGGCCTGTGATATATGAGTAAACATGCTTGCACATTTCCACTGCGACTTTGGCGGTCACACAGGCCATAAAGTCGAGGAAGTTTCGATTGCATTTGTCGCTGATTGTAAATAAATGCCGTTGGATTTATAAAAATATTATTGTTATTTAAAAAAAATTTGGCGCTTGCTTTTTTGAGTAACGTCATTAAATTCAGTGATTACTTGCTCAACGAGTAGTAATTGGAGATAAACGAAAGAAAAAACGATGTTCGAAAAAAAAAACGAAATTGAACTCGTAATAAATATATAGAATCTTATAGTAAACCCTTATCTCATATTAACAGCTCAAGACAGTCCACCATACTCAATATCGATGCCCGACTTTGGGACTACTACACCATTGGGAAGCGTTTTGATATCTTCACGCTAAGCGGACGGTAGATTACAGCACCTTATAGGGTTCCCGTTAAAAGTTAGGTTTAATGAGAGAGCGCTGCTGTTTATTCTCTATATTATTTTCAAAGTCACCTCTTACGGCACCCACGCGGTAGATTTTAAAAATATTTTATTCATCTAAGTTACTTTTTCTCGAGTCACCTTTAACCAACCTTTGGTGCATCATACCATGCAACAGTCAAGACCCTTCCGACATGCTAACATACACTGAAGGTTGTGGTCTACTTTCTCTTAAACGGGAAGCCCTATCAGTGTCAAACTGATTATATGATATCCAGAGTCGTGTTCTTGCACATCCTGCAGAGTTTAAGAAAGGTTTGATCTATTTAAGTCGAGATGTGAAATGGCTACATCAGCAACTTATACAAGAAGTTGGTGATGTGGCCAATTGTTAAGCTACATGTGAACATGAAGCTAGCATGAACATATAAGTGGCGAAGGTGTTAATGTTGGAGTGTACTTAGTAGTAAGTTGTGCACGTGCTATGTTAAATTCCTACTGGTAGAACTTGTGGTATGTGGCTATGATATAATTATATAGGAAATACAAGAGTATTAAAATTTATTTTCTATTTTATATGGTGTCAACGAGCAGAAAAATTTCAAGAAATAGGTATTCAAAAGCAGTAATGAATAGCAGCGTTTGGAAAAATGACGTGACATTTTATTGTGACGTTTTTATTAAGAAAGGCGAATTTTATCCTACCTATAATCTTAGCAACAATTAGACGTTTAGGCGCTGCTTCAATCATCTGAAAAGATGGATAAGGCCTGATCACATGAAATTCCTGGGCCCTTCACCTGAATAATATAACTGAATGGCCTTAAATTATTATTAGGTGATTAATTGGTCGCCATGCGGCCTAAAAAGTGCACATTAGTCGGTCATGGCGGCTATAAAGTGTTGTTGACACTAAACTTTGGTCTGCACTTGGGTTTTCACTGTTGGGTTTTTGGTGCAAGGCTTAACGGTAATGTTTGTTTACCTTGTTAGAGTCGGCGTCGCAGTCGGGTGCATCTGAAACAAATAGTGCAATATCTTAGTACGGTGCAGTGGTGGTAGCATATTGCGGTGTGGTTTTGTGTTTATTTTTGTGTATAGCGAGGTTTTATTGGCCTAAACAAAAAAAAACACGATACCAAAGTAGACAATATTTTGTAAAGAAAAAACTACTTAAATACTAAATCAAAACAGTAACAATATTTGTTCTAGTATTGCTTCGTACACAGCTTCAGTCACGATATATTCTGTTTGAGGTGGCTATACTTATTTTATTGTTAAAACTGATTTCAATCATATAGTACATGATAAACCTATAAAAAGTGTTTATCTATCTCAATATACCGCAAAAATGACAAATAAAGCAGTAAATAATTTTTTCTTCATAGTCCGTTGATTATACGTGTTCATTAAAAATGTCTCTACATTTCAAATTCAAATATTTTTTTTTTAGAACTCATTTAGAACTTTTGCTTTACTTTTCATCCCGTATATTATGTTTATATCTTGTTAACTTAGCCTCTATCAGCCTTCGCTTATCAAGTCCATACATCTCAGAATATATAGGGCATATTTTGTATCCGAGCTAAATATTAATAACAAGAAAGGGGTACATAAGGCGGTGCGCACACAAGCCTCTTCGGCGGGCAGTGATTAGCCACAGCGCACACTATGAGCGCAACGGACCTAAATATGTTTGTATTACGGCTTTGGTACACACGCCCAATATCGGGCCCCTCGGGGATCAGCCATTACGCAGCCTCTTAACGGCCACGGTTTAATTAAAAACTTCTTGCATTAGCATGTGTCCGCCCAATCATGATACTAATCCTTCAAAATATTATTTAATTCCGCGAGGGACTTCTAATTTTGGTGCAAGAATGTAAAGGAAACCCATTCTCATATATATAGAATCCCTAGTCTGGCGATAGCATAATATTATTTGTAATTTTCTCCTTTCAAGGCCCTAAGTATCTGATAAAATCAGGTTTAACAGTCACCCTTAAAGAAGGAATTAATATTCAATAATTTTTATCAAATGAATCGCCTTTATAACTTTGTTTGAGTAAATGTTTTATTTTTAAATTAAAAAAATATATATAAAAAAAACTTTTACCAAAACACTTCAAGTCACACTTATAAAGTCTTAAAATGAGAGCTTCTTTACAGATCATCCTAGAAAAAAAACACACACAAATAAAGAATACAGAAGCAACAAAGAAAGGTTAGTTTTAATTTGAAATAGATACATTTTTTATGTCATTTTATATGTAACGTAATATTGTAATGTTCATGGCACTCTCTATGTTACAATTTTGAAGGTTTATTTTAAATAAAATACACATTCTCTTTTTAAACTAAGAGTTAATTTTTGAATAAGGAATCGTCCTGGTTCTATGATTAAGTTGTTAACGTATCACAAGTATTTGAGGCCCTAAACAAAGAATTTGCACGGGTTCAGTACAATCTTAGGCTATAACGGTGCAGGTGTAGTGTACCCGACTCAACCGCTGTCCGGGTAACTTGGAAAGTATTCGCGAGCAAACATACCGCGCTCGTTATGCATGCCTGGCCGGGTTTAATCACAGCAGCCCCCGGGCGGGGTTAATGTTTTCACTATGTATTTTTTAAGTACCGGTAACTCGCCTGTATTCGGTACTCGCGACCCCCGTTTTCATTGCAAATGCGTTGAAGTTAATAATTAGCATTTTGTCGCGATCCGACGGTTAGAAAAAGAACCACCAAGAGTGTAGGTACTATTGGTCTTGAAATTATTTAATTATATTATGCAATTGATTTCGATATTATAAAAAAAGCATTCGGCTATTTTGAAAAGCCTCTAACCAGTACCAGCGATTACCAGTCGTGTTATTCACTAGGATGCACGAAGTGCAGGCGCAACCTTTTGATTATTGTTTATCGTATACACATATGTTATCGATAACTTTATGCAAAACGGACAACACTAGTCCTTAAGCAAATTAACGCAGATTCTAAAACTGTACCTCGAGCTATCTGTGTCACACGGAAGCGTGTATCGAGCTACGTCATGTCGAAGGTCCTCAAACATCTATTAGGATGTTCAAGTTCGCCCACATCCGAATGTCGGCCATTATGCTTCGCGTCCAATATTGACACAGTCCCATCCACCTGACAACATCCCTTGTCAAGCCGAGTACGGATGCCGGCGCGATAATGATCTGCTATTGAATGTTCACAGGTAACTGTTAAGCTTATTTGGCTATCTTGTGTTTATCGGTTCACAGTCACTCCGCGTTCTGTGTTGGCTGTACTGATTTGATACGATGAATGTGAGTTTCTGATGACAACATCGCTAAAATATTTTCATGTGAACTTTAAAAGTGTTTTAAATAAGGCTATTTTGAGCAAAGGCCTAGAATATATATATATATTATATATATATATATATATATATATATATATATATATATATAATATGATATATATATATATATATACATATATATTTTTATAAACTAAAATATCATTAAGCATTTCAGGTCTTTCCAATTGGAGAAATTTAAAACATTTCGTGCTTACTCGTTTTCAGTTCGTGTTGGCAGATCTTTATAAACATTTGTTTTCTGACCTCTATTGATTTCTGTTTACAAGTGCTTCGTAATGAGACAGATTGTAACGGTTAAGACGTAGAATTAAAAAAAGTTTGGGTTATCTTTTCTAATGATACAGCTATGTCCATAATTACAAATCTTTAACAAATAAGAAATACTAATAGGTTTAACTTACACAAGTATATGTATATTTATAATTATCTACATGAGTAAATATTAATCAGTGATCAATTGTACTGCCTCCATAGGTTCGTCTTAAAACCTAGCCTAGCGCTTGGTTGGAATGAAAATTCATCTAAAAGCGCACGGTTCATTTGCGCCCGATTTCCGATTCGTATTATATTACTACAGTGGAAATTTGACTTAGTATCGACGCAGATAAAACCGCAAAAGGTTATTAATCACATCTCGAGTCGTGCCGACGCCGATCCTGTTTGACTTGCTAAAACTCCAACAGTTTATTTATTTTTATCAATCTCACCCGAGCGCGCCTAAAGCGTCATTGGTTTTATTATACGAACGTGAATTAGCAAAAAGAGAATGGATTTTGGTTGTGATTATGTCAAAAATAATTAATTATTATCGATTCGCAGGGGCGGACTGACGGGAGTGGGCCGCTCTTTAAAATTGGAAAGCTAATTACTCCAGTACGAGAAGTGGGGACACGGAGATTAGTGGGTATTTCGTTATTTCCCCCTAAATAGACGTATAAGGTCTAGTTCAGCAGTGGACTGTACGGCAATGACGATAAACATTTTATACGAAGCCAGAAAATAAAAGCTAAGATGAACAGATTATATTAACCAATTTAGAGGTCGTAAAACTAGTCTGTTACGATTACAACAGTTTAGAATCTTGAGTAATAAATTGTATTATAATTTAGGGCTCGATGTAGTAGCTAGCGCGTTCTGTCAATGATCCGAAAGTCAAACAATTATGCGGTTATGCGATGGGTAACCGAAAAGTATGATGTCGAGTCTCTTCATGCTTGGAAAAGCAGGTTATGCCGTTGGTTCTGACTACTATCTTTGAATGGGTACCGATTTTTGAAGAACAACAAAGTTATTTGGAGATCTGCAAATATGAACTAGACATGTATTAGATCTTTCCAATCGCTTAAACTGAACTTTTTTTCATTTTACTGAGCTCATATCGACTTAAACACTGGATTTCGTACTAAACGTGCATTAGATCTTTCCAATCGCTTAAACTGAACTACTCATATTTTACTAAGCTCATATCGACTTCAAACTGGATTTCACAGTTTTTTTAATTAATAGACAATTTGATAGATTTCTACGTTAAAAGCAAATATTTCAACAATGTTTCGTTGCTTTGGCTTAGTTTACAATCTATGCGGGTGCCCTACGTGTGAGGGGTCACGAAATTCTTCATTCATTAAGGCGAGCTCGTGATCGGCTTGCAGAGTGCCATCTACACTGTGGAATAGTGTTGTGCCACTGTTTCTAGTATAGTTTTACCTACTTTTCATATAGTCTTTTGCCATGAAATGTTAAAAAAAAACCGCTGCCATTCAATTTATTATGACTATTTCCTTTTTAGTTTTGGAATTAAAAACATATTTTTCCATATAGTAAACTTGGTTCTTCAAGAATACTTTGCAATGTTAGAGTCTTCTATTCTGTGGCTCATCTAAGGATTTAACTATAAAAAAAAATGGACAAGCGCAAGTAAAGCGAGAGTTTGAATAGTGTAGTGCTTATAGTTTTGGAGAAAAAAGGTGTGAGATACGGACGAACAGACAGACAGATTTGACGGACGCTGAAAGTGCACAAGCCGCTCCAGAATAGAAGTTGAGTTTGGTTTCTAGTAATGTACTATTATTCCACCTAATCCTGTCCTTTGTCGGTGAACCAGATCCGACAGAAACGCTTCGCCATATGTCGTGGTAATAACTCGTAACGTTCTAGTACTTAACGTATATGTACTAAGCTAGTTGAATCCACATTTGCTATTCGCTTGTAAGAGCTGTATTGTTTCCCGAAATGTTCAATTTGGGTGGATTTTGGAGAAGAGTTATTTTAGTTCTATTCGAACCCAATATTGACATAAGAAAATCATACAAATGTTTAATAATCAAGTTGACCTTATCTATATAAAATAACACAAATGTTAGTTATGTACATAAGGCGGAATATCTGTTACCTGTTTGAAAATACAAGTGCATAAAGAGTGCATGTGCAACTGTAACTTACAAAAAAGGTTTTAATTCAACCTTAATTTCACAATTCAACAATGTTTTAAATATAAATAAATATAATCAATATACTGACATCACACCGCTATCTAGCCCCAAGTTAAGCATGAAGCCTGAAGAACGGGACTAAACAACGGATAAACATACTTCTATATTTATTTCTGTAAAATACATACATATTATACATAGAAAACACCCAGACCAATACAAACACATGTTCATGCACACAAATGTTTGTACTGCCCGGGGATCGAACCCTTGGTGTAGTACCCGCCGTCTCAACCCTTACATATTTCTTATAGTTTTAACACAACCGTTAAAATATAAACAATTTCTATCTCATATGTATTGTTGATCACATCACTAGTTGTGGACGTACCAAACTTTAATTCGGGTTGTACCTGCCGCCCGGTCGTCCATTCATAATGAGTCCCACCCTCTGTTTAGACTCCAGCTCTTCGGTGTGTGACTGACATTTTGTAGTGACGAGGTCAACCCCAGTAACGAAACAATCACTAGTGTGAGTAGATAACAATCCCATTTACTTGATGGCTACGAAGAGGGGGACGATGCAATCCTAAACAAACTCATTGCATCGGAGAGTCAAAGCCAAAAAGAGGCCCAGTCCCTGGTCCATCCACCTCAACATCTGCACCTTAAAGGAGTGCGTGCAGTTGGTGGCCACATGGACATCGCTAAATGTATTAATTTAAAGTTCTAATTGTAATAATTCAAGATTTAAATATATTGAAACCATGAGTCTGTAGATGTCATTTTATTAATATAAAAAAAAACACTTACATAAGCTAACCTAAGGAATGTACCGCACACATTTTTAAGACCTATCCAATCCTATAACGAATGAGGCTGAGGCGGCTTACTAACATTGTACTAAGGCGGTCAGATATGGTTTGAGATCTTTTAAACATCAAAGTCCTTGTGGGACTGGTGTTTGTCAACGCTAAAGCTATATTAGTAGTAGCCTCGCTTACAAAGTTCATGAGACTGTTTAGCGAATATGGCAATGAATTATGTCATTTTAAGTCTACTTATAATTCATTAAAATTAAGCCTGTGAAAAAAGTAATTCTTTTTTGACATTAATAAGTTTGCCGGGTCTGCGGATTCCTTTGAAAGAGTCTAATATAAGCATAAGCTGCAACTCGGATGGCCTGTTAGCGATGGGAACCACCCGTCAATAAATCACAAGTCAAAAGTTGGAGCACCAAAGAAAAATCACAGTCATCGGCCTCTTTTTAAATTAACGCCATTAGCTCGGGGATTTTCCTCTTTAGGATTGAGTGCAAAAATTACCTCACTTCGTTCGAGTCGAGTAATTAGTAACGCTCGAGTTTTATTTGTTGACGTTCATTATTCGTTGATTTCCGAGGGACGTGCGAGGGGGATGGACAATTTCTTGCGGCTGTTAGAGTGAGGTGGACGATCGATTGCGCGGTTGCACCTGGCACCGCGCGAATTTGCAATTTAAATTCCGAACGAATATTCGGAGAGGACCTCCTTAACACGACATCTGTTTAAATCGACTATGGAGTGACTGCTGCGGCTCAACTCTTTGTGATTGCGGCTTAATTGAAATAAAACAAAACCCTTTTGATGGTTTGGGGTGATTCCGACGACCAATCCTCGGCTATTTTCATTTCGGATTGTTTTATTTTACTTAGCGTATAGAGATAGATAAAGAGTGGATTCGGGGAAGCCAAAGCGGAGAATTGCCATAATCTTCCCATAGCTATGCTTAGCGGGAAGGCCTGTGGGCTATTAAAGGCTGATGATGATGATGACATTTGTATAATTTTTATTATTCCTTCGAATGTCAATGACATATAAAGGCGTCATATACAATAGATTTTCTATTATGTCTGGATTACTGGCATTCAAAGCGTTAGTCTTATCTGAGGTAGTCTGGAAGACAGATTATCTTAGTAATAGGACCTCTTTTTTAGGCTATTTATGACTTATCTTCGGTCCTATGAACACAATGTACCAACATATGAAATTATACTAGAGTTTCACAATAATAAACCAAACTTTGTTATGGTAAATCATATCATATGTCGTTTCCAATGTATGCCACAAACAAAAAATACAAACAAATTTTCATCAAAATATTTTACGCACAAAGTATCCATACATATCCAAACATTAAATATCCAGAAACACTCGACCGTGTCAGGAGCAACAAAACGAAGGGTTGTATCGTATTGGCCAAATTGATTGATACGCCGCATGATGTATGACGTACTGCGGTAGAGTAACCGACGTTAACCGGCTCAAACCAGTATAAGCCAACCAGAACCGGTATAAGCCGACCAAAACCGCTGGAAACTGGGAAATAAAGAAGTGCTGGGGCGTTGTGTCATTAATAACTAACCGCCACTTCATTAACGATCCATCATACGTGCACTTTGCTGTTAACGACAGCTTGATGCGTTTTTCTATCATTGATTAATTCTTAGGGTTAAATATAAAGGGATATTTTTCTGTTGTGCGAAGACGAAGGATTGTACCAAAGATGCCATTTATATTGGGAATATGAGTCGGTGGTTATCTATTTACAGATTTTATTTAAATTGTTCTCAGACGATTTAAACTGCATAACTAGAAATATTATAATTTTTACTTCGTATCTTTTCAAAATATGTAACGAATTTTTGTCAAATGTTACGTTTGAGAAAATGTGGACTAATTTTATTCTTTATACTATCTATATTATATTACTCGTATATCGTATTTGAAAACACTAGATTACAATGCAGACGAACACAAGAAAGCTATTAATCGTAGAATTAACAACGTAGTACAGTATGTCTTGGTTTGCTAATCCGGTAACTATTCTACGACTCGTAGCAATATATGCTACGACGTAGCACTACGAGCTACTGTATTAGTGACGAAAGAAAGAAGATGAAACATATGAACTTATTACTTATTATGTACTACCAACATATCTAGTTTTGTCCGTAGCAAGCAAGTTAGTATTTGAAGTTTTGGATGTAACCTGCAACTGAAAATACCTTACAGGGTTCATTAGTTGTACATTCACTTAACAATAAAACCCGTATGATACAGGCTAGCGGTGTTGAAATTTTAAGATAACCCAATGCTAGCCTAGGTTGCCTATAAATAACACTGAACTCCTTAAGTATTTAACCTTTGTAAGGCCCGACTTAAGTTCCCATATCGCGTGCAAAAGAATGACTCGTCGTATGGAGTAAATAATCTTATTAATTTGTTAGCAGTTACCGCGGGCTGGTCCCGACGTTCTTTGTAATTAATGGGAACACCTCATCTATTAAATTAGTCGTGGGGCCGTAAATATACACGTGTGGTGCGAATACCAACATAAACTGGCCCATAGCACCGCCGTTTACAGAACATACAACAAGCGAGCAGTCCTAAAAAGACGGTCTTCTTATACTGGCCGTGCGTCATATAGACTTAACAGAATAAATAAATTGCCCGTGAAGAAAACGAAGCAAGAAAATTCATTTATCAAAAGCATACGTAACCAGTTACGACGTTTTGTATGAGTGGCTCGGAAGAACAGGGTTAAGTAGATCTTAATTAGTCGTGTTAAAGGGGTTATTTTGATATAAATGATAAGATTTATTAGATTAGTTAATGGAGTTCGCTGTAAGAAGTTTCAGATATGTGCCTAACATATTATTATGAAAGTCTAAAATGTTGAGAATATTTAATCAATATTTTTTTTTATTGTGATTCATTTCAAATGTATTTTAATTACTCTGGGTTAAGCAACAAAATAATTTCCAAATTTAATGTAATTATATTTCACAAAAGTTTGTTGTCTAAGATTTATTATTTCTCGGTTATATATGCGGGATTAGGTGGATTACTAAATTAATAACCAAAAAAGAAGTAGAAAATAGTTTGCTTGCGGAAGCGATGGCAATTGCAACTGGTTGTGTGTGCATATCAAAGCATTTGGACATTCAGTTTACGACCATGTGGTGTTATGGTTGAGACGTCGGATACTACACCAAGATGATGGCGTTGTATAAATTTCAGTGGATATTTATTTATTATTAATTCAGTAAAACATATTGCTCATTAGACTGTCAGATTGAAGGCCGTATGTTGTTCTTTGCCATGTAAAGACGACAGATTTGAGTACAATTGTCACAGACCTTACTCTTCCGACGGGTGCTATAAGAGTCGCTTAGGGACGGGTACCAGTGTTTTCTCATATACTTAGTTATGTATAACACGTTGTATAACAGCGAAGCATGGTTATTATAACAAAGACGTTCCCTATAGTAGAGGTGTTCCTAAGACCGTCAGTGGCCTGTTACGGCTATCAAAGTTATCAAGTGTGTTTGCCACAGTTACGGCTATCAAAGTTATCAAGTGTGATTGTGTAAATAAATAATGATCTTTGACCTTTACTAAGATCCAATTGCTTTGAGAACCTCAGATATAGGTTAGGGGACAATTATAAGCTATCTGCTAGAATAGTATATTGTATCCAAAGATTCTTAGATCACCTAAGTGGTGATCCACTGTGTTTGATATTTTGAGTGTGGCCAAGTAGTTTTAATGACTGGCACTATAGGCAACCATACTATGTATTTTGTCCATGATTTAAAAAAATACTTCTTTGTTTAGCCAAGCTCCTAAGGTGTAATTAAAGTTAAACTAGTATAATTAAAATACTTGATGAGGTACTATGATTAGGGCCTCTGCGATCGAATCGTTGTAATTGCGGCATTTAGCAATGTTGTTATTTTTGTTAGGAAAATTAACAACGCCTATTAGTGGGTTGAAAAGTGCATTCGTGCAATGATCGGTTGAACTAATTATAGTGTCAAACGATAAGTAGATTAACAATTATACTTTTTCAATAAATAACTGCTATTTTTAAACAATTTGTTTAAAAATAGCAGTTAATTATTGAAAAAGTGATATTATTTGAAATAATTTTTGATTATGTTCACAAAATATGAAACAGTCAACTCTTAGCCAATAAGTGTTTGCAAATTTAATGTAATAACTCCTGCAGTTCTATGGTCCGAACCACAGATTTCCCAATACAGGAGATGGGGGCAAGCCGCGTTTAAAGTGCGACAACTGTAAGCTCAACGAGCATACACTGGCTACCAGTTTACGCTCTATGAGACAAGTCAAGACGCACGAATATTAGAAGAAATTACCGTTTTTTTCCAAAATGCCATCCTGGGCAATTGTAACATGCCATCATCGCAATGAATCAGTAAATTTACCAAGAAATATAATAACTTTTCACAGGTGAGAACCGAAAAGAAATTGCGACACTGGGACTGCCTATAAACTTGGCGGCTTGTCCAGTCTAATGTATATTCTGATGTCTGTGGTCCGAACAAAATCGTTGATGGACGCTCGATACAGCCACCTAAATATTAGGAATTTATGTTTAAAAAAACGGCGATCGTTGTACAGCTATTAGCTGAAAAATGCTAAACGAGCAAGCTTATGATACTTAGTCAGATTTGTAATGATAAAATGTTATGATACTATTATTTCTAATGAAAAACAGTTATTTGCTACATAAACGACATTAATCTCAACAAACACGTGAATTTTCCTATGATATTGTTAAATTCAACGTAAAAGCAGCCGTTAATATTTGTGTATACAACTAAACACGGCTCACAAGGGCATTTCATTACGCACGCAAAGCTTGGAGTAAAATTAATCTTCACATAAACGCTTACTGGGCGGATATGAAGGGTCCACTACACACTGACTACTGTTATGGGGTAAACTAACCCATGTGTAAGCTAACGGTTATGTTCTTATAATTTTTTGGGAAACTCAACATTCAGGGATATGGGGACCATAATAAAACGAATAAAAAAACTTTGATATACGTTAATTTAAGCTAAGGCTTACTTAACTGTACAATGACATTAAATAATTGAAAATTTATGTAAATAAAATTTTTGTCACAGTTTGTTAAGGTACGATAAAAAATCAATAAGCAATATCAAAAATATTGATTAAAATTAGAATAGTTTTGTAATTTATCCACTTGGCTCTAACTTTGGAATACATTCATACAGTTTGACAGTTTTTGGAAACAATATTTAAGAAATCAACATCATCCAGCCTTCTTCTAAAATAGTGTTCATTTAATATTAATAAGATCTTACAGGTTACTGCTAATAAACTGCCCGCTTCCAAGTCCAATTTTCAGTTCGATTAATTTTGATTACCCGTAAACAAATGATATGGAAGTCCGTGACACGGACTTCTAGATCCAAATAAAACTTTTAATATATATTTATTTCAAATTAATCCACATTTGTTGTGTTGTGTGATAAATTGATGATGAAAATTACGAAATCATAATGTTTAATTTTAAAATCTAATTGCGTCTTTTTACTTTGCACATAATGCCAGTTATAGGCATTAGTAGAAAGGCTACCAATATCCTTTTTATTTTAAAACCTCATTATTTCTGATATTTCAATATGATGTTAAAAATTAAAATCCCTTTTGAAGCCGACACTGCTTGTCTAAACTATGCCAATAGATGTACGCAATTATAGATAAAATAATGTATAGCTAGTATTGGACTTAATGCCTCAAGGTATACCCTAAAATAGGGTTGAGCTGAGAGGGTTGGAGCGGTGAATTAAATAAATTAGGGACCAAAAAGGAGCGGGAAAAACTCGGAAGCCATTAATATTTCCAATCATTTGTCGATTTTGATAAAAGATTATATTTTGTAAAAGTGTTTTATATAGTTGTCCGTTAAATAATAAATTATCCACTGAAAACCTTTTGCTTGTGCAATTCTGTAAGTAATTCTTCGAGTGCAAAAATATTTATATTCAACATTTATGCAATTAAGTAAGTAAGTAGAGTTTTAAATTTGACTTCCAACATTGCCTATCGTAATGTGAATTGGTAGCTAATTTGTACTTCGTTCGCTTTTCATTTGTGTGTTGGTGCTATGATGTGTAGTCTGAGCCTCTCTCGCTTTTAAAGACTACTAAAACTGTACAACTTGATAACAAAGATATGAGGCTCGCGGTGTAACCACGAAAGCTTACGCTCACTCCGCAGACAATAGACGTTCGCGAGATACGCGTAGTAAATTGTAGCGGGCGTCGCGTAACCCCGCCACAGCCGTAATAAAATATATTCCTTGGTCGGGACGCGTCCTTGCTCGCATAATCACTCCTCAGGCGTTCCCATATAATTCCTTAGTGCATAATGAAAGTTGATTAACGGCTCGTGTGTGCGTGAGTCGGCCACAGATTCCGAGTACTAATTAAGAGGGTGGGATGGCCCGGCCCGGCGGGGTATCGATCATCGCCCGCCAAGGAATCGAAGGGACCAGCAAAAAGGGAACCTCTAAGCCGGCACAGCACATGTTTTGATTCAAATGCGCTAAGGGTCAGTAGAAACGGAACGCTCACGGCGCAATTCGCAATCCGATGTGAATAATTACACGGCTTACGAGCGCTTACCTACTGCCTTGTGGCGATTGCATATTTTCTTGCGGCTTTATACAGCCGAGGTGTAACCGAATGTGCCGTAATAGCGAGGGATAAACATCTCCCTGACGGACGTCCGGCCACACATTGACGGGTTAAGGTTTGATTTATTTATTTAATAAAAATTTGAGAATATTAAAAACATGGTAAATATTTAGGGCCACTTTACGTGTATTACGCACTTTATTCGGAGTCTAAGTTAGTTTACAAGAAAGGTATGTGCATTATACAGTTTTTATATAGGGGATCGAAAAAATGATAATTGTATCAATCTATTGTTTTTATTATTATTGACATGTAGTTAAAACGATTACGTCAGGAAAACGTCGTTTCAAGCTCTAGAGGAAATCATCATATAACTCTGAAGTAACTCGACGAAAACAAATAATTGATGTCCATCTTGTCAGACAAACAAATAAAAAGGTCAAAAAACACGTAGCACTAACAAAGCTGCTTATAAAAACGTTGGAAACACTTATCGCGCTCGAGTGCAAATCGTCGACTGTCACTTGAAATCCCGACGCTCTCCGAGAAAATGGGAAAAAAGTAAAAAATAACAATCAAATAGAGCATCCGCGGAAAAGATCTGAAGGAATGATCGCGCCGACCCCGGGACCGGTTGCCTCTCAAAGAGGACTTAATCTCTCAATTCACTAAGGTTAAGCTTTAAAAAATATTACGATAGGCAACAAAGACCCCTCCTCTCGTCGCGGTGTCTTTGACACGTCGCCGATTTTCGCGGAATCTCTTTAGAGGCGGGATGTCACTCACTTTGTATCGCTTTGTCGCGAGAGGTTAAGCGCCGGTTATTAGGCTTGGCTTCCGATTTGCAAACAGAGGGTCGTTACCGGTCATTTTTGATTCGCAAAATAAAAAAGACGTTTGCCAATTGCACTCGTTGCATGAGCAATCGATAATACATTGTGCGTGCGCCCACCGAGTCTTTAAGAGTACGTGACAAAAGACGAGCGGTAGACACATGCAGAAAAAGGTTCCGGATTATGTAACCCTTTGCGCTTTTGATTTTAAACGTCGCGTGAAGTGCCGCCGGTGGACGCGGCGTCTAATTTGAAGGCGACTCGTCAAATCTGGCTTCGGCCCCTCGTACACGTGCTGTATGAGTGTCGGTACTATTTGGTCTCTATGGCAACGCGTGTCTAAGGAAACCCTATGCGGGGGCTATGAAGGCTTTTAGCCTCTGACCAGTCAGGTCAGCGTTTCGGGCGCTGACTCGGCTCGGAATTGCAGGCAAACAAGGAGCAGTGCGGCATAAACTTTTGGCCGCTCAGGTGCTCGGCAAACAGCGCTGCAAGAAGTTTAACAGCGCTTTAATTGCGAATCGAAACAGAGCGCACTGAACACAGTTTAGTTTCGGTGAAAGAACCCGCGCTATTGAGGTGTATGGCGTAAGCAAAATGGAGCACGAGTTCGGAGTAGTAATATTATATAAATTCGCTGAGCTAATTTGAAAATTTTAATTGCTGTCGATTGCTTCTAAAGGGTTTAATTTACGAGTTTTCAAATGGTTTCATATATTTACACTGCATAAGTTTTTAAGGCCTTTATAGTATTGAACAACACTAATTGTTAGTGAAAATATCTTAATGTAAACGATCATATACATATTTTGGAATTATACCCACGGGTTGTCAGTTAGGGCGTAAGGTCTCGCACACACTGCCGGGCACCTGCGGTAAGATTTATAGCCACAGTGTGTCCGCACCTCTTTGCACTTGACGTCACTGATTATATACTGCGAGTCAGGTGCACGACTTTAAGTAAGCATATGTGTGAATTATTGCTATGTTATCAACAGTAAACGAAAAACAGCTATCAAAATTACTTCCATTTCAATTTTAAAGTTATATAGCGAGTGAAAAAAATAAGTAAAAGACTGATTCATGTTTAGTCATTTGTGAGTTCACTTATCTATCATACATTTAATCAACCAGTGAATTATGCTTCATCTACTTTAAAAATAGACCCTAATATTTTTTCCATAATATATCACATTACGCCTAAATGTGCCAGTTTATTTACTATGGATACAATTGCGTACAATTTCATATAAATAAACACATGTTACATCAAAAACACGTAACTCTTATTGTTTGGCGACACTGGATATCAAACTACTACAATATTATTTATTTAACTTTGGTACACGTACCATTACTGTCATACAGACATAGATAAAAAATACATTTAGTAAATCTAGAGACCAATCTATAAATAGTGTAAATATCATGATACATGAAATCTCGAGTCAGAGTCATACACATAAATAAAAAAAACAAAAACAAGGAATAAATTTAGCCAATAAAACATAACTTTAACTAGCTTTTATCAAATCTGAAGTTAATCTTTTAAACTAATCAAAATTAGAATTAAAGATATCCATGCAACCCCCACTACGAACCACCTCGTTAAACGTACGACACATTCTAACCAGGGGATTATAGAAACACGTGTTGTTTTTAAAAGTCTGTATGGAGAAAGTGCTTGGGTGTCTTGATCGGCATAGAGTATTATATTAGAGTATTGTTTATTATTAGTAATAATAAACAATAATCATGAAAACGTAAGTACCTACACGTCTTAGAACGCACGTTATTCATGTTGACATGCATCTCCCTTATTCTGAGAAGCCCGCTCGCAGTTTACCTTGTATTGGTTAATTTCATTAATTTACCCCGGGCACGCAGACCGGGCCGGTTCTGGAGGATTTGGTCCCAATTACATATTAGGTGAAACTTAGCAATATCGAGACGCACGCAACTCCGCAAGGGATTAGTGACTTCACCACAAAGAACTGATAAGGAGTTTATGTAGTGCGGATTTTACTATTGTAAAAGGCCTTAGGTGAACAATACAAATTGATCAACTTACACAGGTATTACTAGCATAATTATAATCTAAATAAAAAAAAGGAAAACACAAAACTACCTACCTGTTCAACCGGAACAATTTATTTCCATAAAAATATTAAATTCATTAATAAACTTTAACAGACGAGAGACTATTCTCTATAACCACATTTAGATTAAATAGCTTTACAAGAAAAAAACAATTTATTGGATAAAAAGCTAGTAAATAGAATACAAAATTCAAATTACAACACCGAGATTAAATTCCAAAAGACTAACAACTCAATGACATGATTACCCCAATTATATATACCAACGGTAATTATCTTAAAGTAATTACTGATACGTAACGTATAAAATGGCCTTCGTCAGCCCAAGGAGCAATGACGTAAGGTTGGGTTCTAGGAAAAGTAAAAGAAATTTTTTATCGTCATTATATCAATGTCCAGGCATCAATCAATATCAATTTTCCTCGTCAAAAGACTAACAACCAAATGGCATAATAACCCAAATTAAGTAGGTGCTGTTGCGTTGATTACGGGTGTAATGCCGAGCGCACCTCGCCGCGGTATCGATCCAAGCGGAGCGACAGAAAACTTTCTAGACAGCTTTTATATGCACCGACTCTTTAGCCTGTAAGTATAGAGCGCAAGGTTCGATCATAGCTCCCGTACCGTCACGTCATTTGCTTACAGGACGCGTGGTTGTGAAGATATAATGAATTAAGTTTGTTCATTGACTATGACTGATAATACATTCGCATAAAAATACTGAAGTAATTAATGCCATAAGAGTAAAATGTAAAAAAAATATTCAAAACATGGTCCTTTTTTATTTTTGTAGATACAAGAATACAAAGACAACACACACAACACAACACATACACATACACAAGAATTTGAAACCGATTTTAAATCTTACACAAGGAACTTGTATCAACGAAAAAGTCCTTTAGTTTATAATAGCAAAATTATTGCTTGTAATACGAACCATTTTCGTAAGATTACATGGTTAAGAGATTTTTAATTTTTTGTTTGCTTAGATTTATTTGTATCTGTAATATGCTTTTGATACTCAAAGATTGTGCATGAAGTCAGCTAATCCGCACTGGACCTGCGTGTACGACTAACCCTTTTACGGGTAGGCGTGACCTTCGGTGGGGACATATAATGAGCTGATGATGATGATTCAAATATATAAAATACCTATTGCACGTAAGTAATATCCATTGCCGCGTGAGTCCTGATTACAGTGTATAAGTCGAATAGTAGTTTCATTTTGATTTATTCCGTTCAAAATTGCTTTGAACAATCACAATGTTTTTTAAAATATATTTTATTAAAATTTAAGCGTATCACTACGAAGCACTAACGCAGCAGAGGGTAGGTTTTTTATTTTTAAAATTCTAATATCAAAAGCATCTTACAGCCACAAAAAATAAGTCTTAGCAGCCGTTACAGATATCCAGCGGCCTGATGGAACCATGATTTGAGAAAGGTGATTGGTATAATTTGGATGCAGCCTTTCAGCAGGCCGATCGCACAAAATTTTTAATACAACTTTTTGATCAATAACGATAAAGATAACGCGCTAATTATTTGATAGCTAGTTCAGACGAAATTGAAACTTAACCTTATTAGTCATATAACGCGGTGGGCTCACTTCGTAAAAAAAAATGGTCGTGTTTTTCCACGCTCGGTTATTGGTCGAGCCGCACTATTCTTTCTGAAGCAACTCCCTTACTTTAAAATGTTGATTGAGATGTTGTTTTCAGTTGTTTGTGTTTGTCATAAATATTATATTAATACAACATAAACATAGGCCTAACTTGGGGTTATGGAGCTGACAGAACATTTCAGGGCACGGATTAAGCGATCCTAATTGGTTTCGCGATAAAACACGCTGGTGTCAGTGCGGTTAATTTTTTCATGTTTGTTTTTGCCAGCAAGACGCCGAGATGACGTCACGAGGCGTCTGTGTCCGACACTTGATAGGGGTAGCATCAACATAGAGCGGCGCCCCTATTCTGACCCCAACATTGGAGTATAATACATATACTATATTTATAAGGCATCTACACCCTTTACGTTCGTGCCACACATATAATAAAATATTATATAAAGTATACAATAGTGTATGACTTAAGATTATTACTTTGATTAAAATTTATTTACTATGAAAAATTAAAATTCAACCGCTGCCTTTGATGTTTTCGGATTGTGTATCGTGTCATTAGACCTTTGATATGTTTGATGATCCGAATAGGGACGCGGCGTGTAATCGTGAGCTCCCATGTGGGGTAAGTCTAATCAGCTATGAAAATTAGGTTCCGCCGCGTATCTTCTGCTTTGTACTGCTAATGTGGAATTTAATTACTATATCCAAATATCGCTCGTGATGGTTGTGACGTAACATTATTGATGTTGAATTTGGGAGAGGATTTATGCTTAATTTCCCAA
>PQWD01005407.1:32297-259197 GCA_019425675.1 Leucinodes orbonalis
AATTAATAAATAATATTTATTGATTTTTAGTGGATATCCACTGACATTCACACAGCGCCATCTAGATCTAAGTTCAAACAAAGAGTTTTTTAGGCTGATGGACATAACCGCACGCCACCATTCTTGTAAAGCTGTAAAGGCCATCTGGAATGAACAACAAAAAGTCCACCCGAAAAATGAAAGGACGTCAAGCCCCGTTGACGCGTAGGGATTCTCGTATATGTAGAAATCACGACGATTTCGGTGATATCACGGGTATCCCTTCGGTTACAAAGTGACGTTTACTCGCGAGATCGCCGCGATCCCCGGGTCACGCAGTTGAACACAGTGCTCACTAGACGGTAGTTCAAGTCGATCCATTCGTGCCCAAGCCGAGTGCGATTCAGTCGCACGACTTCTGGCGCATGCAGCAACTCGACTGGCGGCATTTATCGATTGTGGCAAAGGCAACACTGTGAGATGCACAATGACCCAAATCCGCAGTGGCTCGGCGGAATTGTTTCATTAAAGCAGACCCGAAAGTTTCGCGCCTCACGCGCCGATCGATCGTGCCCACGTCACAAGGGCCCGGCCCTATAGCAAAAATACCCCGGCGCACTCATCCCGCGAACGTTGCCCCCATATCAACCCCTTCCCATTAAAAACTCCCAACTGCACTAATAGTAATCAGAAACAAACTTCGCACGGTTCAAGGTCGCAATTTAAAGTTTTTCGAAAACTTCCCTTACCCATCACTTTTTTATAAGTATAAATTTTTGCCGGCGGAGTTCCACGAAGTTTTTGGCCCAGATTGTCATCGATTTTTGTTTGAGGAGTTTGTTTTTTCATTGTTCTTCTTACTTGTTTGACGGTTAATTCATAAAAAACTTTCCCGCCTGCAATCGATTGCGTTTGCGTAGTCAGTTTGTAAACATATGACTGTTGGATAGCGTCGTCTGCCTGTCCCGGTGGCAACCAAAAGGTAAGAATATAAATTACTACTATTTTAAAAGTTTCAAATTCCAAGAAGTATAGTGTAAGCGCGCACTCTACTCCTGCGAACGTAAATGGACCGTTGTTTAATTAACTATCAAGTAACCTATGCCACCTACATAAAACAATTTCTAAGAAAAAAATACCGACTGCTGCTTAGTTAGAACTAAGCAAACTAAAATTAAGCTAGACACCGATATCGGAATTCTAAAAGAATTATTTATTTAACCTTTCCCATATAGCTCAAAATTTATTTTAGACTTTGAATTTGTATTTTTTTTTAAATAATTTTAAGTGATTCTTAATAAAAATATTCACTGTAATAAATATACCATGATGAAGAAGTACGAGTAGTTGCTTTCAGTCGCTTAGGATTTTGGATGTTCGAACCCTGACTTCTTTATCATAGAACACCTTTAAGTATCCCGTTTCCAACAAAAAAGTAATCATCAAATCGGTACATATACGACGGTGATATTTACGAACAAAAAATATATGTACGGTCGAATTCAGTACCCTCCTTTTTGAAGTCGGTTGGAAAAACAATCGATTTCATAAATCAGCATAAGCCACAAAAAGTTTTAAAACCAAATTGGTCTTTTTTATTCAATTTATTTGAATTATTAAATATGTTGACATAGTAGTGTTGATAATATAGTAATAATTATATATATAAGTTCATTTATATTATAAGTTCATTTGGTACATTTTAACCACTTGAGTTAATGATATTGACGACAGATTATTTATTGGATATAATGAATAATATGATAATGTATTAAATCTTGAATGTTTTTTAAATATTGCGATAAGCGCGGTATCAAAAATATACGCAAAACCTGCAAAATTTACGGCTCCGTATTACTACTCGTACAAGTTCATAAAGCAAGTTTTATTGATTATTAATTGATGATAATCGCAAATGAATGTTGACGATGAATCTTTTTGAAACATTATAAAACTTTAGTAAGCTTAATAAATGCTTTGCTAATTAAAGAAAAGGATCTGTAAAAATAACCGTAAATATGAATGCGCAATTGTACGCTTCTATTCTCATTCAACAAATGGCCTGCTGAATTGCCTTGTAAAACAATGCGTCTTCAGATTTCCATCAAAAAGACGTTTTAAAAAGAGGCTTCGTCAATTGCGACATCGTTTCCTTTATTAACTGTTAACTAGGGTCGGGTGTTTATGTAAATTGTTATTGCTTTTTTAAGAAAAACCTCGTTTGACACGTCGAGAGGCCTTCGTTATAGCTCGAGATCACGCTTGCCCGCTCCGGACACAATGGGATTTTGAAGGTAAATAAGTCTTTAAAAGAGGAATAAGTAAATTAGAAGCGACAAGATAGGAATCTCCCCTATTTTTTCGAAGGGGCGAAAAAAGGCGATCGCCTTAGCTATGGAGACGATATTGGCGGGTAAGAGTGGAAGTGCTTCTTTTTTATTGATAGGTGCTTAGTATTTTTAAATGTTTTGAAAGGATTGTTGAAGTTAAAAGCAAGAAAACAAATTCCTTACGTAAAGGTAAAAAAATCAAGGGTTGTAGTTTTTAAACTTTTTTATATTCTTATGTTTGATACCTTATTTTCTTAATTTATGAAAGAAGAAATGAATAAAAATATTATGTCACCCAAACAAACTAAATCAAATTTAATACAAAGATTTCTGGGTTTAATAAATAACACAGTAGTATGGCGCTAAATTAATTAAAATATGAATTTATGGAGGTTCACAGGTCTTTGTCTAGACTTCGTTGAAAATATGAATTAATGATTCAGTAAAATATGTCTTAGCGATTAGCTATTTTCTGACGTCCCTTCATCCTAATTGGTTTAGAAAAAATCTCTTTAAGGGTGGTCGGCGACACTCTCGGCCCGTATCATAACAGCTGCTCCAACGATACCTACTTATTAAGCCATCGGCCACCTACCTCCAAGTAAACGCCTCACCAATTTAAACTTTATTGTCATACTACTAAGGCATTTGTAAATGTCAACGGTAAAGTGCTGTTTTCGCTCATTACACCTTCCATGTTTTTAAATTATAATCTGATGGATTGTAGCGAAGAGAAAGTAATTACGAGAGGAAAAGATAAGAAAAAAGTTCGCCGTCGCAGGGTAGGTTTAAGAAGTATCGGATAATATCTTTAAATATTAAAAATATGTATAAGCAGTAAGCAGCACGATACTTCAGTTGTTATTAATCTTCAGTAGTATCAGCCACATAATCTGTACCTTCAATGCTCTAGAAAATAGAACTAGAGGTTACTAAGTCAAATGTACGTCACCAGAGCCTTTTGAGTACTGTTTTTTAACCTTAGACGGAAAAACGACGGAGTGTTATCAGTTTAACATGTCTGTGTGTGTTTGTCCATGACATCGTAGCTTCCGAACGGATCAACTGATTTTTAAATTTTGTGTTTTTTTTTTGTTGGAAAAGCAAATGGCGAGAGTGTTCTTATTTATGTTTAATGAATTGGTCGAAAATGGCAGCCGCCACAAAACGGATTACACAATTTTGCACAAACCCTTCACTATAGGTATCAAATGAAAGCTCGACTATTAAAATACTATAGTCTATAGCAAGATGGCCGCCATCATGATTATCTAATTCATATATTTTTTCCATATTCACTCATTACGGGTATCAAATAAAAGTGATTGACTAGTAGAAGGCAATATGAGAAATTAAAAATCCAAGATGGCCGCCACCACAAAAGGACGAATTACATATAAATAGACTAAAATACAAATTACATAAAAAAAATAGAGGAATAATTTTCAACACAGGAGCCGTAATTTTATGAGCTAGGGTATTAAATAAAATTAAGGATTAGTTCGAAATTTAAATATTCGAATTATAATCTTAAAATACTCATGTTCCAAATCGCATAACGATCAGTTCAAGAATTAAATACTGTTACCATTTTATATTCACAAGTGATGTCCTTATTACGGCTCAGACGTTTTGGGTCCGAATTAGCTTCGTTTGCCGGAGGCCCTATCTGACACTGACAGCTGTCAAAATATACCTACTCACCCGCTCTGAATTAATTTGAGAAAAATTTGCAGATTAGAAATTATAGTCAATCCTATTTTAATTGTTTGACCTTTTAAAAGTTTCTATTAAGTCGAAACTAAGACATGGGGGTTGCTCTAAAATGAAATAATACTTTGAACGCCAATGACACCTAAAGTCAGAAACAATAGTTTTCTATTGTGTCTAGATTCCTGGCGTTCAAAGGTTTAAAAAGAGTTAAGAACAGTTGTGCTATTTATTTAGAAAACAAGATATTTTGAATTTTCTTTTTTTCAGTTTGCTAGGATATTGCAGACGGAATCAACTGATTGGCTGAAAAAAAAAACATTGTTTCGTGATTATAAGGGTACTTAAAGCCATCGGTTCCGAATATTACCTATAGTATCAGTAACACTCACCAATAGGTATTAAAGGGTGAATTTATTCGTAGGTAGTTTCGCAAACACTGTGGCTACATTACGAGTTTATACTCGGAGCCAATAAATAAATATCGTTTGTGAAACGTTAATAAGATTTATTAATTCTATTTTTATCACATAACACCAAAAGTTCTGACAATGGTTTGGTTGTATCTCTGAATAAACATTAAAGAAGCTAATAAATTCTTAACCACCTTATCAGCTTTTAAATTCTATAATGTATAATACATGTTCATACATGGAAACTGTTCATCCAATCAAGATCCTTCATGCATAAATATGCTACAAAGCACCCTACGATGACCTATGGGGTAATTCGCAAATTTCTCCACCAGTTCCACAGGCGACAGTTTTGGAAATGATCTTGCAAAGTATAGCATCTCCGCGGTCGCCTCGAGCCACGGAGGCGGCGGCAGTTCTGGAGCTATGCAAATGTTATGGACAACAAAAAAGTTAAGTCAATGATAAGTGGCCCGAGCCGATCACGCGCTGGATTTTTTCGCCGACGTTACACCTCTATTTGCTTACTCCGTCATTGTGTTGCCCTCTTAATTTAGCGCGAGTTGTTTATAGCGACAGTTATGAGCCAATTGTTGGATCTCACTAACTAGGAGTGTATTAGAATTCTTGGGATTTTTTTGCCTTTTCTACTTTTCTACCTACCCTTCTCCTTTTCTTGCAGTTTGAGTAATGATATTTCTTAAAAAAAATATTAGACATATAAATTATAAAAGTAACATCCAGAAAACACACAAATTCATTCGAATCAGCATACTGTTACGGCGTTACATACAAATCAAATTTTAAATGTATCACACAAACATTTATGTTTTAGTCCTTAAAATACGGCCTATTATTTTGAATAAATATCAATCAATCTAGGAACCCAGCTTATGAAAATGGATCACAACGTAAAGGCCGCAAACCTGTAACGCCATTCAGAAATTTTACTTCCTGTGTATTTTTTGTCAGCGTAAAAAATAGTTCCTCAACTAATAAATAATCAAACCAAGACTAGTCTAGCTTTCGGGAACGCAGTCTACACGCGAACACCTAACGATATGCATAACCTCACAACAGATAGCTACCGATTTAATATCCCACTCATAATTGAAGCGAACGTTCTTCCGAAGCCATTACGCGAGCTCGTAGACTACCGAGAGGTAATGAACTCACATTATGAATGCAACGAGGCATCGGCGATGCGCCGCCACACACTCCGTCGCGAAGAATTAATTCATTTCCATGTAAAACTTGGTACGAGCTCCTTGGATTAGGTTGAGGTAATAGCGCCGGTGGTAGCGGCGTCACTTAGCCCCGGCGATGCGTGCTAAGTTTGATCACTTCTAGAAGTGACAGTTCACTCATCGTAGTTCACAGCTCATTTAGTTTAGTATCTAACAGTTTGTGTTTAAATTGGTGTGATAGTATATCGTGTATGGAATCATAAATGTTATCATTCGAAATAAATCTTAAGCAAAAATAATTCCGATAGTTTGATGTCTATTGTGCTCGTATATTCGTATTATGAATAATATGTGACAAAGAACACTATAAAGATAATACGACAAAGAGAGATAAACAGTAACATAAGTAAACAGTAATACCTAAGCATATACAAGTATTAACTAAACAAGTTACCTACAATAAAAAAATATTTGTTCAAAATATACATTGTTTGTACAAACTTTGCAGTATGAGGTAACAGAAACAGGCTAACAGTTTATTGAGACCACTTCATATTCAATTTTAATACACTTAAATAGACTTCTTCAGACCTGCAGTCATAAAATTGTGAACACAAACTCTCACATTTTTCATTAACAACAGTAGTAGCTTCTACTGTTCGCTGCTAGCCTCTACAAGTTCATCAAAGAAATCCCATAAAAGCCTGGTTGCTAATTATTTTTGTACGGCTGCGGTAGCATTATTAGAAAAGTTAGTGCCAATTCAGCGGGTACCTTACTGAAGTAGCTTATCGCGTTAAAATCGTCCCAAGGAACGGCAAGTTCGTTGACTCGTAGCACTAAAGTCTCGCCCTGAGACCTGCATGCCGTTGCTAATGGGTTCCGTGCAGTCCCCTCATCTGCATCGCCTGTAATTCCACCTCCTCCGAGCAGTTTTTACAGTTATTTCGTGCCTCTTGAGGCCAATCCGAGCGAGGCGTTTCAATTTGTCAAACCCATTGAGAAATACAATTTTGGATGGTTCTTCATAGGTACTTAGATATCTAATGTGTATATGTATAGAACTGTTCGTTTTTCGGATTCTTTACTAAAAAAAATATTCAGAAAAAATCTCGCTTGTGCTTAATAAGCTCATTTTGGTTTGAAATTTAGTATCAAAGTAAAGAAAATAATTTAGGACCAAGTTACGATGCGTCTGAACATCTATGAAGGTGATTTTTATTTGGAGTACTAAGAATGTTAAAGTAACCCTTAATTCTACACTAGCTTTTGCGCGCGACTTCGTCCGCGTGGAATAGTTACTTTGGCCTAACGTTCACTTTAACCTGCTACTTCGTGTATATAGGTGAGTTAAAACTTCGATATCTCATAAGATATTAATTTAAGTTAAATGATGTACATGGCAATTTTGTTTAAAATTAAATACTTGTGATAAATAAAGTATTTATTTGGATAAGGATTAATATCATATATATGAATACACCTTCTCAGATTATGCATTTTTAAAAAATAGCAAATAAGAGGTTATCTTACCTTAAAAGATAGACATATGCTGTCACGGACTTGTTTTTAGACCTTTAGAAGAGACGAACAATACTCTGGTACATTACTTACTTACATTATTACTTTTGCGAAATTTGAACCGTTAACGCAACGGAAGCTTCGATTTAGAAAAAAATCTTCCCGATTTTGAAACATTCTTCATTGCTACTCCGCTTCTATTGCTTGTAGCGTGATGATATATAGCCTATAACCTTCCTCGATAAATAAGCTATCTATCACTCAAGAATTTTTCAAATCGGACCAGTAGGTCCTGAGATTATCGTTTCAAACAATCAAACAAACTCTTCAGCTTTATAATTAGTATAGATATGAGTATATGTTCACACCAAAGACGGAATTGACGACTAGGAAATTTCGTATAAAATTATGCTTTATTCAAAAGCTTTGATTTAAGATTTCAGAATGCTTGACAGCCAACTTACTACCACGCTGGAATCTGGCCTTAAATCACTTTTAGATTTATTGTAGAGAAAATCTTGGGCTCCCAACGTCCTCTGTCGCAGGTAATAAAACAAAAACCCTTCTGATATGTTTATCACCGTTCGGCCCCTCGGCCTGTTAGCTCTGACAGCGTATTTCACGCGCTCTCAATTGAATTGATACGTCGCTCTTACGGCTGCGGCATTTTTCAGACCATATCGCGTATGATGTGCGCGCCAAAGCGAGCGGAAAGCGGTACCGTTCGCAAAATGTATCGAATGAATATGTTTATAATATTGCTTGTGTGAACGAGATTGCACGTAATTCAGAATTTAGTTTAACTTCCTTTACCATTTTTGTCTCAAATTTTAACAATTGGAGATTGCAATTTGTTTTGGAAAAGACATAGATGTCAATGTGAGAAAATATCATTAAGTGTGGGAATTTTATGTTTTGGCCCGAATGGGTCAGCACAACCACGGCCTCAAAGTAACCGGCGTGAAATAACGCGAGTTCTATTTCTTTTACCTTCTACCTTAATAAAACTTGGAAACGCAGTTATTTTGAAGTTATAAGTGTCTATGGTTGTCTTTGTCTGCAAATACAATAAAATAAATAAAACAACTACAAGTGGAGATTTTAAGTTGTGTGTTTAACACACACACAATGAATAATTAGTACTCCTTTAAATTCGGAATGGTAATTTTGTTTATTTTTTCTACGTTCATTCAAAGTATATGTTTGCGCTTTCGTCTTCTCATGTAGATATGACAATATCTTTTGTTTCAGAGTTTTTTATTTAATATTGAATGCTTACTCAGAAGCAGGCAAGGCTTCTTTTTCACCCAGTACATGTGATATGACGTGTGAGGGGCGCAGTAAAGAGTGCAAACGAGCGGGCCGCGGTGTCAGCCGCGCTTACTAAGAACATTGCCAATTTTGCATACCGTACTCCCTCCGTAGTGATGAGTTATACTCAACTGCTACCGTATTTTTGGATGTGTTCGATAGGGGCACGTTGCTGAACTGTGACGTAAACCTGAAGCGGAACGTTGGATTTTTTTTTTGTTTTCTTTGAAATACGAAAACAACCGCGATTAGTGAATAGATTTATTAAAAAACAAACATTGTCACATCAGTAACCTGCTGGATTATGTATTTTAAAGAATATTCGTCGAGTCACTTTGAATCAGTGCATGATGGCTAGAGCCACGCTCCTTTTTCGATACTCCACGAGGGTAATTTCACTTTAGTCCCGATAGGTGTACTCTTTATCTCTCGTTATTGCTATGTTATGAAGGGGAGACGGTCCGACCATTTTAGCACCACCGCTTGTAAACAATACTGTGTTTCAGAATGGGGCACTGTACCTAGTAAAATAACTTGTTTTAAGGGACCTTATATACGTCATCTAGGATGAGAGACCAGGTCAGTGTTGGCACCAGTCATGGCCAGGAAATCACTTCCTGGCCATGACTGGTGCCAATATAGTGAGCCAAATATCGTTCCATTCCACAAAAAAACAAAAAAAATTCTGAAATACAGGTGGCAAAATCGAAACTGAACTTTAAAAAGTGTTTGAGCAAACTATACGTCCCGCAGCGCTGCGCACCTTGCCACTGTATCAAAATGATAAAAACGTTGAGATCCAATAACCATTCATCCATCAAGTGTCGAGATATAATCTGGGGCTGGCGCGACTGCTTAGCCTTGGGGTGAGGCCGAATATAAAAATGCCTGGAAGATTTACAGGTCTCCGAGATATCGCGGGTAGATTTGGTTGCAACGCGGCGTTCGGATAGTTACGACATGATTTTCCGAGTGATTGTACTGGCTGATCGTCTTTTGTTTTTTGCTATTGTTAACAATAATAGATAAATACATACAATCATTCGTTAACATTACTACAACCTACATGAATATTTTTTAAAACATAAAATAGGTTTTTATTTTTTCAGTAGAGAATGATGCTGATTGCTTACTGTAATGAATAAAGTAATAATGAATGTAAGTCATGTACTCATTTTTTTGATTCAGTGATTTTAACTGAGGTAGGCTCGCTAAACTCTTCATCAGGGCTATGCGATTCTGCCCTATTTCGTTACAGGTGCAAAAATTTAATGAATTCGCTTCAATACATACTATAAATTAAAACTATAAATTAACAATTAAACTATAAGTCAACAAAAGTACAATGTTACTTTACCCAACACAAACATATAGACTCAAATTGCTCCTTTATAGCTCCACCTTTGCACTCCAACGCCAGCACCAAGATCATATCTTGGGCAGTAAGAAATCTGTTTGTATCTTGGATTCCAGCCGAGCGAACGATTTAAATCTCTTAAGCTAAGCGAGCGGCCGCGACCGTTGGAGCGCTCACAAATCTTTCATAATCTCGCCAGATCCCGTGAGGGGCGTTTTTCATAGTGAACCCACTCCAGGTTGAGGGTACGAACTTTAGAAAAAAGGACATTGAGTTTTCCTTCTTTTTAAGGTTGAAAGTGAGTCGATCTTGGTGCACCTGTGATTAAGATTAAAAAAGATAAATTTTATTTCGTGGTTAAAGTAGCTTAACATTTATGGTCTGGGTTTATTTGAATAATGTATTTATTCAAACTTAAATTTTGAAACAAATCAATATTGTCAAAGAAATATGGCCACAACTAAATACCCACGGTATAACTTTAACCATCTCAAAGATCCTTAGGCTCTATGAGATGAACTCTTTGATTTTCTTGTTTTGTAATAGGTATAAATAATGCATATATTATTAACATTATATTTATTTCATCATCTCATTAAACGTCCCCACCGAGGGGCATGAGCCTACCCGTATAGAGTGATTAGGCCTTAGTCGTCCACGCGGGCCTAGTGCGGATTGGACGACTTCACACACAACCTTCGAATCTCTTCGCAGGCGTGCATGAAGGTTTCCTCACGATGTTTTCCTTCACCGGAAGAGCGTCGGATAACGTACATATATTTTCGAAAAATCGAAAACACATTGGTACGTGGCAGGATTTGAACCTCTGCCCTCCCGGTAGGAAGGCGACAGTCCGCACCATTGAGCCACCGACGCTCCTATATATTTATTTAATCATATTAAAAATCCGAAACAAAACGGTACAATAAAAGATATACCAAATTTGTAGCATTTGGGATCCATATTATTTGCTAACTTTGGTTTCAGTTTAAATAATAAATTAATAATGATGATTTCTCAGCTGGTTGCAAATGTATGAGGAGTGCATTTTGGCTTACATATTTGTTGATAAAAATATATCTTTTTTGGATTAATTCAAAAAGAAATTTGCAGTAAAATTGATTATGTTTTTATGAAGTTTCAAAAACAGTTTTACCGTTTCAGAAGAATATGGCGGCGCGGCATCCCCGGAGCGTACATGAAACCCTCATCAGTGTTTTAAATTTTATTTTCCCGTGGCGTATATTATATTTATACCTGACAATACACGGCGCGTGTAGGCACGATATTCATAAGCAAATACAAGCGAGGGTCCCTATAATTTTCGGTTTGCATTTTTCCATCGCGACCGCGAATTCGAGTCCCGGGGGTCCGTCCGGCCTCGGTCTCAAAAATATTAATGAAAATTTTTACATAAATTTATTCGACAGAGGGGCACCGTGCTCCGCACCGATGGGGCCTGCTCCTGTTTTTTATTTATTAATTTAATGGTATTTTCGGTCTAATTACCTGACTGAGGTATAATTCATTGGCTTTGTGTTACGGCGTTTTGCTGGTCATGTGTGGAAATTTGTTTATTGATAGAATACGTGATGTGGCGTCATTTTATGCTCGTTTTTACACCAAAATAATTAGAAATGATAGGGCTAGAAGGGTTTTCAGTACATACTTACAAAATCCGAGTTTACCTTTCCGCCTCATGTTGTATCTAAAATTATAGCAAAGCAGGCTAGAGACAGCTTTTCTAATTATTCTAGACTCGACTGATGTTAGGTTGATCACGATGAAAATCCATCGTTGAGGAGAATTATTTACGGAGAGCGGGTGAGGAAAAAACGAAGAATAACATTTTGTGATGTTAAAATAAAAAAAATCCTTGCTTCATGAACATGAATAACGTAGTATATAATAACGGATATAGAGTGTCGGTGGCTCAGTAGTGTGGACTGTTGCCTTCCGACCGGGAGGACGCAGGTTCAAATTTTCGAAATTATATGTCCGACGCTCTTACGGTAAAGTAAAACATCGTAAGTAAAACCTGCGCACGCCTGCGAAGAGATTCAAAGGTTGTACGTGAAGTCGGCCAATCCGCACTGAGCCCGTGAGGTCGACTAAGGCCTTTATACCCTATACGGGTAGGCTCATGCCCCTCGGTGGGGATGTTTAATGAGCTGATGATGAGATACAATATCAATTTCACTGCTTCTTTATAAAATACCCGTGAACCCTATATTCATGGCGTTATAATGGATGTGATGATCATGAATGATAGAGGATGAAAGATCGATTTGGTATAATCGTTCAAATGATGGTACGAGAATATTGATTTTTTGTACAGTTATAATCCGTAACTAAATACATTAAAATATTGATCATGCACTACGTGTTAATAAGTAAAAATTATCTCAATAACATACAGAATCTAATTTAAATAATAAAATAAAACCATTTCACAATAAACCAACAAACGGCTAGTTTCAAGATATCCTATACAAACAAAAACTGGCTGTTTGAATTTTCTCATAATCAGTCCGAAATCCTTTCCACGGCCGCAACCGATCGCAAATATGCGCTCACCCTCCGCCAACATATTGGACTTGCTATAAAAAGCAAAGCATTCTTGGTTTTAACCCTTCACTTGGGCTTCAAAAGAACAAATGCAATATATCGGGCGGGCTTAATTTGCCCCTGCCTAACTTCGATGCCCGCCGGATGCCCAGGATTACTTCGTGATATTTTTAACGGCCGGAATGCACCCATTTCGGGTTAAGCGGACGATATTAACCGGATTGTTCGATGGAGTGTTTACGGGTTGAGCGTGGTAAATTATTTGCGTGCCTGAACATTTACTATATCGATCACATAAATTGTTAATACTTATGCAAGAGGTATTGAGAATTTTATTGTTAATTTAGATATGCCAAGCTTTTAAAGAAACTAAAACAAAAAACGATTTCGTTTTCTAAGATACATTTATTTCAAATCTTAAACCATTTAAATGCATATGGGTATAAACGTGTTTGTATTGGCTTCGGTATACGAGACTCATATTTAAGTATTCACAAAAAAGTAAATTATAATTATATTGAGTAGCAGTAAGTAAAGTTACCCACATAACACGCCGGAACAGCAACTTGAAACGGCAGTTGGCTGGTTATTTATGTCGCAGAACCGATGTTCGTTGGAGCAGACGAGTTCTGGAGTGGAGACCGTATCTTAGCAAGCGAAGGACGCTATATATCTATATCAAAATGGGGTAGACCTATGTTCAGCAGAGAACTGCGATAGGTTGAAGAGAGAGAAAAGTGTGGAACTTCATCACATGCCGCGTGAATTAAAGTGCCTTTTTTATTTAGTCATAATTTCTAACATGCTGTTTTAATGTTAAATGATTTCAGTATAATACCTAGCAACATTTCAGTACTTCATTTAAATTCATATTTATTTGGTATAAATATTTGTTCACTTCAACAAATATGGCCTTAAATTAAACTTAATGTTTTGTTAATAATCAATATCCAATTAAATATCCAACAGGCAAAGGGAATGCAATTTTAATTACGTTCCGTGATTTGAATTTTCTTCGTCTACTCTGCTATGTTTTTCAAATCGAGCCGAACACGAGGGCAATACCTAATTTGCCACCCATCGCTCCACGCGAAGACTTAAAATTTTTTCTCCAAATGAATTTCCCATCTTAGGGGACATCGGCTTCTTGCCGTGTTTGCGGAGAGCCGACAAGGCCTCTGTTGTTTAATGAAATTATCGGTTTACCGAGTAAATGAACAAAGCCTGATTTTGCTTTCTCCAGCTTGGCTCGGTCAAAAAACGGAGGTGGGGGCGTTGTTTTTGTTTTCCTCAGAGGTGGTTGTGGACTCCTTTGTGGTATTCCTTCGAGTAGTACTTAATCAATTATGATCGATTCGTTAATCCGAGATGCAAAGGGGATTTAATGAACGCTCTCATTGTTGTGCTTGCAATAAAACTTAAAATACAAGCCTTAAAATGTTTTGTTTATTGGCCGTACTAAATTAGAACGGTATTTGAGTTCAATTTGAGATTTAAGTGAATTCCTTTTGAAAAATATTTTTACGAAAAGTTAAGATACTGTTAACAAAGTGCTGTTACTATTAATAAATATTATATTAAAATGAAGATAATATCTCTTAAATGTATACTTATCTACATAATGTATACTACATAAAAGAAGAATTATGTAGAGTAGTAGGTACTTATCGAGATTTCTACCACAAAGTGTTGCTTCATTGAAACATATTTCATAAATTGTACTTCAAATAATCAGTTTTCATTCAGTAAATACTCGTATAATAATGATTTTTGAAATTGAAATATTCGAGTAAATACCTCTAGATCGACCTTTTATTACTACTCAACCCCAAAATTAAATTCGACAAGTTAACGCTCATCAAAAGAAAATGACAAATAATAACAGCGCTTAGAAACTCATAAGCTTCACACAAAACTTGGGTCAAACATACGAGAAATAATAGTCCGTCTACGCCCAACAGACGCAATTAGGGCCCTGAAAAGAACCGTCGTCTCACTAATGGTCGTTCCGCTTAATTATATAAAGTGCTTAAGTAAATGATAGCTAATTCCGAGCCGGCCGACCGTAAACAAGAGGTGTGACTTTCTACCATTGTCGGAGATCTGTCACCTCCACTTCCGACCAGTGCCGAGCTTTCTTTGTTGCCTTTTTCGTTGAAAAGAATACTTTCTTTTCTTCTTTTTTTCGCGTCCGGCTGCAATTGTCACCCCAGTGTTTGTTGTGAGAGGCGTTGATTAAATACCTCTGTCAAAATTTGTTAATTTTTCCTTCCTGGCGGAAGGGCTTTGTGATTCCTTGATTCAGCTGTGATTTTTCTGATGATTAGGTATGGCATAACATTGTGTTTGAATGAATTGAATTTAGCGGTATAATTTAAATACCTAAACAACCAATTTTTTTGCTACGAATATTTGATATTTGATTCGAATAATTACAGAATTACTCGTATTAATTAATACCAATTACTTCTTATTTTTTTTATTCTTATGAAAGCATCATCATCATCAGCTCATTAAGCGTCCCCACCGAGGGGCACGAGCCTACACGTACAGGGTGATTAGGCCTGATTGGACGGCTTCACGCACAACCATTGAATCTCTTCGCAGGCGTGCGTGAAGGTTTCCTCACGATGTTTTCCTTCACCGTAAGAGCTTCGGATAACGTACATATAATTTTGAAAGTTCGAAAACACATTGGTACGTGACGGGATTTGAACCTCAGCCCTCCCGGTCCCCTCCCGGAGGGCAACAGTCCACACCATTGAGCCACCGACGCTCTTATTAAAGCATGATCGTTTGTAACTAATCAAACGAAGAATAAACTTAAAACTTACCAGCATACTTAGTAGTTGCGATATACTGATATATTTAAATTATACAACGTTTATAAGATAATAACATTCACATATTTAAAAATAAACTGTGCAAAATATACACTTTTTTTTATTTCTAACCAGTAAATATTTCAATCAATAGTTCACATTGCTATACCGACTCAAATAGTTGTATCCATGAATAACTTTCAGATTAACTTTTTTTACGTATAATAAAAAATATAACAAACGACGTCGCGACTCCTAATTGAGTCACTCCCCATTTCCCTATGACTCCAATTATGTACCTTATTATATCGATGGGCGCGTCAAATATTTTGATTCTAAATTATTTTTTACATTGGTGTTGTCGGCGCGCCAAGTAAATTTACATTTAAATAGAACATCTGCGAGCAGGTCACCCTCTCAAGGTACCAAAGCGTTTTTCTTACCCGCTAATTTGTGAATCGCTTCGTAATATCGAAAAATTAAAATGCTGATGTCATATTTTACTTGCCATTTATATGCTAATAGTGACGTCCCCAATCCGTTGAAGGGACGGCTTGATTAAAATATCAATGGGCAATTTGTGATTTGAGACGTTTTTGTGTAAATTGTAGGTGGGAATCTCAAGATCTAACGCTGGCTATTACAATGCTAAATTCCCTTCAATGTAACAGCTCTGATGAGCTTTAATCTTGACGCTTATCCCATTCCTCTTGCGTAGCTCTGCAATCATTTGTAAGATGGAAGGGTTGGTGCGGACGCAGTAAACCTAATGCCGCAATATTCGTAAATTAAGAGCTTTCGCTTGCTCGGAGCTCGGTAAATATTATTTTTTTATGTTAATGCGTTAATAAAGCTTTACATCTTATAATTAGCGGTGCTGTTGTCTGAGGAGCGTGACTGCACGAGTGAATCGTGATTTTACGCAAAGGATGCTCGGCGAGTGCAAATAAGTGTTTTAAAGGAATCGAAAGGGTGTCTGTGGCTGAACAAATTGTACTCTCTCATTTAACCATAAGAAACCGAAAATAGCCTTCTTTGTACATATATTTAAATACTGCTCTTTCCTGACACCTTTTAGAATTGAATATTGCCTTTAAAGGTTTCACTGAACAATGGTATATTTTGGTAAGATTTCAGATGTCTTACCAAAATATACAATTGTACAATTATCATCTTCCTGTTAAGATTTGTTCAAAAAGGAACTCTGTATTTATATTTCAAGCGGTTTTTAGATTTAATGTTAAATTTTACTAGGATAAGTTGTTAAGTAGGGGAAAAAGGGGGATACCATGTCCAGCAGTGGACTGCAATAGTTTGAAGAGAAAAGTTGTTAAGCGCTAAATCCTGGTTTCTTTAGTTTTCTAAGTAATTCTTAGATCACATTTATTTTAATTGTAAAATAAATAAATAAATTTGAGCTTGTTTGTTATACTTTATTTTGTGCATTCTACCCTACTCGCGACTGGACTGGACGAAGCTTTTCTTGAGTACTTTTTATCTTTGAGAGGTTTTGCACTGATTCTCGTTTCACTGGTTCAGTGGATTTTGTTATGTCGTCACCAGTTAACGTTTTGACGTTCACTAAAATAGGAAACTAGTTTGAGAATCAGAAAAAAATATTCTTTATTCTGGGAAAGTTATATTGAAGAGCTATAATCTGCTTTAGACGGCGCCAAAAACAAAGTTTAACGCCAATAAATATGTTAATTCCTGTAGCCGTCAGTCATCGCTCACCGCGCTGGGGCGCTAATCCGCGGCTGCGTCATCATCGGCCACGCTACAGCAGCTCCATTAATTAATAAATTACACAATACTCTTCTTAATTCACGGTCTGAGCCGCACGCAAAATATTTGTACCAAATAAGGCTGTTAGCACATTGGGAGTGGATGTTCTATTTACGAGTACCTTTACCTTACATACGTACCGTTTATTATTAATTATTTTGACCACCCATTTGTTGTAATGGTTGAGACATCGGCTACACCTAGGGTTCCGGTTTTGATCCCCAGGCAGTACAAACATTTGTATGCATGAACATGTCTGTTTGTATTGGTATGGGTGTTTCTATGTATAATATGTATATATTTAGATAATATAAATACGTTTATTCGTTATTAACCCATACTACAATACAAGTTTAACGCTTAACTTTGGGCTAGATAGCGCTGTGTGGATGTCAGTGAATATTTATTAATTTATTGGTAACCATCATCCATTTAGAATAGTACACAGATAATAAATGATTAAAAATCTCAGTTTGCGCTATTCATAGGGCCGGGATATCTGATGCAAAGTACGGGAGACCTATGTCCACTAGTGAACTGGGACACGATGTAGAGGGTAACTCGTTTAAAGCCTCTCACAGAAAGAGTGTTGTTTGTCCACTTCTAAAGTGGATGTAGTTTATAAAATAAATATTTATTTATTTGCATTGAATTGGTTCCGACTAGATCACATTCCTCGGATGACGTAAGCTATTTTAAAATCCTGGATCATTACTCAAACTCTATATACCCGAACAACGCCGGAACAGGCCGCTAGTAAGGTATAAGTGTACAAGTATATCACCCGATGTGACTCCAGCCTAACACCACAATGAAGACAACCCTTCACCGCCTGCCTTCTTTATAGCTCTATTTGTGTATTTTAATTACTGTCATTATATGTTAATGACTACCATCCCTTTTTCTTATCCTCTAAATGGGTTATGGCTGACTTATATCTATATCGCACAGTCGTTTGGAGATTTAAATAATAATAATAATGGCGCAGGAAGGATTGTTCCTTAATTTTTTTTTCTTCAGTTATGATTAATTGTTTCGGTGCCGCTGGGAGATTTCGTTGGTAATTTGTTTTGTGTTATTAACTTGACGAGGAAGTCGTTTAGCGGGACGGAAAATTTGACTCGCTTTATTTGCGACTGCACAGATCGTCCACGTCGCTCTAATGGATATTTTGACGTTTCCCTTTTTGATTGTAATTATTTTTAACGTTTTTATTTTATGACGTTTACGGCTTGGGGAAAACATCAGTCGGCCTATTTCTTTTGAGCTACGATTAGCTTTGCGTATAATGGAGTTACTGCTGGCCTCGAAATTAATCTCGTACATGACCTCGTAGTTCATCTAGTAGTTAAGCGGCTAAATAAAATTATGATTCAGCTATAGGCAATGCATAATATTTTGATGTAGGTTTGTAGAACTAGTGAAAGCGTTTTAGCTGTGTTCAGACTCATACTATGTCTGCAAGTTTCGTAGCGAATCTCGTAGACGGCCTCGTAGTCTGTAGCTAAGTCGACCGGTTAAAGCAAATAATTATTGCAATTATTGATAGCTTGATAAAGCGTCAGTTAGCGCGTTTAGATGAGAATCGTACATGTTCACCAACTGTTGTAAAGGTCCAAAAAATGGGTGTCCAAAAAAGTATCCACTCCCTCTGTCTTCCGAGTTAGTGTGAGCTCTTAGTTCCAGTTCTATCTTAGAAAAGTAGTTGTCAGCACCCATAAATCGACATAGGACTCACTGATATAGGTAACTTATACATAAATAATACCACATAGAAAAAAAATCTCATTGCAACTATTTGAATACCAAGTACCTAATTTTAATTTCAAAGCAAATGTTTAAATTTTACTTACCAAAAGAGCGTTGTATTTTAGACGTTTCATAAAAAAAATTAATTAGTAAGTCAAGCGAATTGTTGCGTTCTGTTAACCATGGGACGGATGGACTCGCTGACAGGACGCCGGCACAGCTGGGCGAAGGGTTAATAAGCAGATGACAGGCACGGGCAAATCGTTTGAAAATTAAAATGTTACCTTTGTTATTTTCATTGCATTGAGCTGTAAATTATGATACTGATACTTATAATAACACTATTACAAGAATGTTAGGAGTAAAACACTCTGTGTTCTCACTGCAAGTAGTGAAATTACTCGTTAAAAGAAAGCCAAAATTTGGCGTATCGGGTGTAGGATGCAGGGCGGTATTGACGGAAAAAATAATTGCTTTCGTCAGATATTGGTAGCCTCCAACAGTTCATCTCACATGCATAGATAGAGCTTACCACTAAACTTAAAAAAAATATAATAGAATAAGCTAATCCAAACAAACAAGCCAAAGTGAACTTGAAAAAAGCCCTCCATCTTAAAACTCTTTCTAATACTCCAAAACCACCCCACTCCGCACATAATTTCCCGCCGCAAGAAAGTCCCTGCAACAATGCCATATAAACAATAACACAATAATGTTTCATCGTGAGAAAATACACCCCTCGGCAGAGTGTAAAGATGCAAATCGCACGGTACCAAAGTCTTAACGACATGCGTTTTCTTTCCCTCGTACGTGAAAATCTCGGAATTCTTTTACATAATGATGTGTTGAAAATATAACAGCTTTTTAGCGAACCCCTGATAAACCTACGTGTGCTTCGCTCGTCGCGGAAATAATACCTACAAGTATTTAGCATAATCTTTGGCAATTCGGGATGCACTCTCGGAAATGGCAGCATGAGATATTACACGGAAATGTGCTTCGAGCTGGCACACTGTCGCGGGCGCGGTTATTAAAATGTATTGTCGCTGCAATTTGCATTTTATCAGGAATATTTAACTGTAATGTATTTACAGTGAAAGTTTCCACCTGGAATACAAAAAAAAATCTTTATTGCATAGAAAGATAATTTATTTGTCTGAACATGTGTTAACATTAAGTGTCATACGTAAAGAAATACTCTAGAGCTATTTATGCTATTGGGATCAAAATTTCAAGTGTTATTTAAATATTTCTTCATTTTAAAATTATTATGGATTAGTTAGACGCTTTACAAACTATGATTATAAAAAACTAGTACTATTATATAACTGCATTTTGTGTTTACCTGTAAGTGGTTCTGCATTGTGGCATGACTACTGATTTGTATGATTTTTGTATTAAATGTACCAACTGTAGGTAGGTAGATAATATTTTTTTGTAATAAATATAAAATAACCTTCATGCACACCTGCGAAGAGATTCGAAGGTTGTGTGTGAAGTCGTCCAATCCGCACTGGGCCCTAATCATCCTATACGGGTAGGCTCGTGCCCCTCGGTGGGGACGTTTAATGAGCTGATGATGATGAAGCTCCAACATGTCATATCAGATGGTATACAAATATTATATTTATACAATTATAATTAGTAAGATAGCAAACATCATGCAACAGAACTAAGAACGTGGTTACACTTGATAGAAAGGAAAACCTATATTGCGTACCTATACTCAACCTTTTTTCTTTCGTTTCTTAATATAAGTCAATGTACCAAGAAGCTCATTTTAGGTATGAAGTTTTAATGCATGGACTTCTAGTTCTATTCATCTATTCAAGAAGATAAAAACAACTAATTTAACAATAAAGATTAAATTCTGCTAATGATTGTTCATCACACACGACTTGGAGAATGTCATTTAATCTGTCAATAAATAAACCTTATTATAACCTTATAATTAAATGGGTTTAAAATATTGAATAGAATAAATTACAATAATCCTATGACATGGGAATGGATTTCCATATAAAATTTGTTCCGCACGCAAGCATTACTTAGCGGCTTGTTTGCTGAGTAAACATCAAGCTGTCAACGGTATTTTTCAATTGATGTTTTAAACGTTGATAAAATGTTTCTATTTATATCTGGTCCAAGTCAATGAAGACTGGTATTAACATTATTAGCTCCCGACAGTTCATTAGCTGTAGTTGAAGCGAGAAACTTAAGTTGGCTCGGAACACCATAAATAAAGACTATAACTTGTTATTCGTTTTAATTATTTGTCGCAAACATTTAATCAGATGGTAAGGAGCTACTAACTTATTTCGTTTTCCAATTTGTATTTTGTGGTCAAAACATTATTTAATGTTTTTCTGCTTTCTTACGTCTATATACTGCAGACAAAGTTGTTGAAGTATCTTAATTTTCAAATATCCCTTTAGATACTACATTTCAGCCAAAAAAAACAATATAAAAATTTAATCTATGGCTTCTGAAACTATTCTCACTATTTCAAGATCAGCCGTATGATAGTTCAAATTTAAACAATTAAAATTGCGTAGACTGTTTAATTATTGTGGTCTTATTAAACTGTGTTCATGTAACAAAAAGCCGCTGTTCAGTCAACAATAAACCTCTGTTCATTATTGTTGATAAGAGCTTCATGCCTGTATTTATTTGCAAGAAAGTAATGTCTTGTAAATTATAAGAATATAAATTGAAAATGTTCACTGACTCTTGCAACTCGTACCACACCCTAAGCCTAAGTGATGCACAACATATTAATAAAAAATTAGCCTTGCACCTTCCTTCTTGCGGAGTACCTTCGCCGTTTTTACCGTCATTGCTGTAGACATCGCCTGTCCATATTTACCGACGTCGTTTCTTTTTACGAAGCGTCATTTCATCGTGTTTACGATCACGTCACGGTTTATTGTTATGCTTAAGAAAGGGGTTAACGTTTCATTTTTGTATCGCTGCAGATGTGCAAGTTGTTAAGCATCAAAGGTGTCAATGTTGAGTGTCATTATCATATAATATAGAATGGGCTAACTTAGTGCGGTTTTTCGTGGTAGCTTTTTTATCATTGGTTTAGTTTTTTCAGCCTTACAATACTTCTTATATTATGAAGTAAGCGGGAAGACCAGTTGGCCCACGACATATCAAATGTTGATGGATACCATGTACAGTAGGTAGAACGTAATTATACTTGCCATCATTATTTTTCTGTGCCAATACCCGAGACGATAGACTAGTTTCAATAGCTTCAGTGCCATATTTCCGTAAATGCATAAGGGGTTGACACTGCTATTTAACGAGACCATTACTGACACTGTGATAGTTTTAGTCTTTTAGTTTAGGTCTGGACTGTAAGTTTAAAAGTTGTTTCATTAAGTGCTGGAAATTCGTTCATGTGTCATGCCTGCAGGCATTCTGATATTGGAAAATAATAATGAACGTAAATCATACATGTATTCGGTTGTAAAACCTTATGAATCAATTTAAGACACATAAAATCCAGAAACTAATACTAAATCAAATCCGTGGAGGAGCTGAATAATGCATAAAGTACGGTTTTTACTTCATATCTTCGCGCACATTCGACTTGGCTCGTTGCTCCCATATTTATTGCCATTGAAAATCCAGTATCTGGGAACGTACTCGTGCGTGCGGGCGCGCAACATGTTTCCCTGTCGCATTAGGCATAAGTAGTGCTCTCTCCTCGGCCTATTAACCGTGATGTATGCGACGATTCTTTTTGGAAATCCGCAGTGTAAGGGGCGATGTTATATGCCGCTATCTAGCGGCACAGATGCCAAATTTAGACGTCATGTTCGAAAATTTAGATTGTAGAACAAGTTGCAAAAACAAGATAGATTTTAAATGATTGAAAATTGTTCATAGTATTCTGAGACCAGAAGAAAATTTTCGATTATTGTAGTTAAGATAAAGCAACTATAGAAACACAATATCAGTCTAAATGATTGGTATCACATTGGTAGATAGATCCGTCTAAATGCCTATATATATCTGAACCGAAACATTCTAATGTACTAGACAGACATATTTATATTTTTGCGCTTTACATCCGTTAAAAAGGTAAACTTCGTAAGTATGGTGTCTCGTTCTACCTTTGTCTTCGGCTGTAATTGTTATGATTTTACTACCCCTGTGTTTCAGACTGAGCGATGAAACAGGCCGTGTAATGACTGCGTACGGTGACTAAAGGATTTCCATGTCACAAGTGTTCGTACTTGTGATATGGAAATCCTCGATATTTTACTACTGGTGTTCTATAGTCTGCACTTAATAATTACTATTAGTTAAAAAAGTACCTTAATTTTATAATAATGACATTAGCCTATCTACTAAGATCTTTCAATAGATTTCCCTCCGGTTCCCGTTAACAGTGATTCATGACACTATTTTTTCGCAAATCCGCAAACGGAGGGAGTGACGTCACACTATATCTACACATGGGTTACTGTATTGTTACGGATTGTTTGTGGGTAACTGATAGTGGGTATATGAATCAAACAGATTTTTTAATTTGTCTTTTTTTCTCCCATCTTTCATTAAAGCCAGTAAGTCAAAAAGGAAAAAAAGCCACATCAGATATTTATAAAGATATATATAATATTGAAAACTTAAAGCTCAGTCAAAATCAATAATGTATTATTATTATACAATAAATGAAAAGAATATTGAAACGCGTTTTTACAGGAGTTATAAGTAAAGCGCTTTTGATAGTTTTAGTCTGTAGACTTCATGTATGAAGGAAATGCACTTAAAAATGCCCAGTATCTTCTAGATGGATATCTACCGGCCAAGTCCTTAACTATGTCGCTCTACTTAGTTCTGTTCTTAGCTTTTCCTTCATTTAAAAGAAATAGAACTCATTTTTTTTACAATTAAATCAACCAAAACCTACGTGTGTTTACACCAAACGAAAATGTTAAGCAGGTCGCATATCGGAGGGAGCAAGGACACCATGTGAAGAAACCTGTCAGAAGCACACCCCGCGGGCGATTCCCTAAAAACCTTTACGCAATCCCGACTAATAAGAAGCGAACACGGGTTCCCAAACGCGATTCACGTGTTCAGACAAAAACGCCCCCGCGTGTGTGATGTATGCAAAAAGGGAATTGAATAAGGTGATTTCGCCATCTCCCGCAGGAAAAGAATCCGCGGTAATGGTGAATACAATAAATTTTCATAAACAAATTGCGATTTGATGGCGGCATATCGGCGGGGTGCGTGTGCGTACTCCCAATAAGGATTGATAGGGAAACAATGTCGCGACGCTGATTGAATGTCAATTTGCGGTGCGACGCGTCGTGGGATGTGGCGGGAATAATTTGCCGTAATGGCCTGAGAGGCGGTAACGAGCCGCGAGATGCTGGAATGGGAATCACGCCTGGCAGGTCATGTTCACATGTCGCCGGTTTGTAACGCTTTCCACACCCAAGTGCTAGGTTAGAGGGAGTAAAGTTTCTAATTAAGAATCTTATTTTGCTGTCTAAAAATATAATTTCAATTAATCTAGGGCCTCGACTCACTAATTTATTTAACATTACGACACTTTCAATCCAAAGGTAAACTAACTGAAATACGTACTGAAGTAGAACTTTGATGTTAATCGTTTAAGATGGTAATTATATGTTTTCATCATCAGCTCATGAAACGTCCCCACCGAGGGGCACGAGCCTACCCGTATAGGGTGATTGGGCCTTAGTTGTCCACGCGGGCCCAGTGCGGATTGGACGATTTCACACACAACCTTTGAATCTCTTCGCAGGCGTGCATGAAGGTTTCCTCACGATGTTTTCCTTCACTGTTTAATTATATGTATAGTGGAAAAAAAAGCCTTTTGGTGTTACCAATTAAATAAACAATAAAATAGAACAGAACAACGAATAAGTGAAAAATTTTACTATTGAGACACAATAATCATTCTATTAGCGTATTTTAAAATAAGCTGAATTGGGGCCCATGGGACAAGAGCGACAAGTATATTATTACTCGTATATAGTTATTATTGGTTTTGTGTGTTAACATCCTTATATTAAAAGATAACAATAAATTCTCCGTCACTATATCAGTAGTCTATACTATAAGCGATAATTATCGTTATTTTGGTGATTGCTTTTGGCTCTTGTTAATTGCAAATAACGCTGTTAATTTAGTAAGCCGTATTTGGATTTTAGATTCGTTGCATTTGCAGCAATTTCAAATTTATGAGAGTAACGTATAATTTGGGAGTTATTATAATTTTCCAAGTGAATTGTTATGTACTGGATGTGAGTAAGAATATAACACTGATCCATTGAAACCGGAACGTCGGAACATCGACCGACACCTATTAACGTTGGAAAGGCTGGAAAGGTATGAGTATAGCATTCAAAATACCTCCCTCGTTATTAAAAGCTTCCTTGATTCCGTTTTCATGTACTTTTCTTAAAGGTTAAACAAATATTTATTTGGTTTAGCATATAGTGATTCATTCTAAATGTATCTAAGAGAAAGGTGCGTAACGTAACATATGCCGCAGTGAAGTTGGGTCGGTGCGAAGGAGTTTTGACTTGCAAAGCAGCCCCGAGATTTTTCAGAGGGCGGTAATGACTGCTTGATGTGTTCAAAGTTCACTTACTGTGGCGTAAGATACTGTGTTTTTTGTCTATATAAAGTCTTTACTACAAACAAAAAGCCATAATACCTTTGTGTATATTGAACAACTTTCGCACATACGTATGAAACATTGTTATAGCATTCAACTAAAGCTCAAGCATGATATGGGAATCTAACGCGTAATAAAATGACGCACTCAGATTATTACAAAGTTATATTCATAATGTTGAAGGCAGGGCTTCTCATTAAGCATTCAAATGCTATTTCGTACACACGAAGGCGTCGGGATTGTCACAATTCGCATTGTTCCGGATCTCATAACGCGAGCCCTTTGACTCCTCACACGTAGGCGATACAAAACGACTCAATACTGTATTACGTTATGTGTGCAGGCAACTTCGCAACTTAATTAAAACGGACAAGTTTTGTAGCTACCACGTGACGTGGCCATAGTAATTGCATTTGTATGTTTTTGTGCTACGTTTATACGTATTTAGTTTTATTAATTTGTTGTATTATAAAACTATCGGTATAATAAAATGTTTGTAATCTATCAAAGTCACATACGTATATGAAAGTCTTACATTGACTTTCATATACGTATGTGAACTTGTGTGATGAGTAATTTATGAACGCTTTTTTGCTTTTATTTAGTTATATTAATTCCTACGAGTCACTGTACATTGTAAACTTTATCTTTAATGATTATATATTCATAATATTAAAGAATTGTTTTTTTAACGAGCATACGAGTGTTCGTGCAAAATTTTGTAGTATAATTTTACCAATAAGGCAGGCAGCCTGCAGTCATGGTCCTTCAGACGTCAGGCTGTCCTAAGCTATGTTTGCCAAGAGCGACCTTCATTCTCGAACTCGTTTACTCCATCGGCCATCGTGCATCGGTCTAGTGACACCAGTGCTTACAGCCAACTTATGCGGCGAAGTATGTGCGCCCACAAAAACATATAGCGCTCTCTTATTCTGTTAAAGTGACTCAACTTGTAAACCAGTACCACGGCTAGCATCTTTGTCCCAGTTTTGTATAAGAGTGAGGTTAAGACGCATTTCAACAAAGATAAAATATGATTTATTTAAATAAATATAATATGTTTCTTTAAATACTTTATATACCATTAAAAAGACGGCTTTATTTCTTTTCGCCTTTTTTACTAAGCATATACCCATGTGATACAGGAGAGAAATATCCTATCAAAAGAGAAGGCGCCTCCACAGTAGCGTAGCGCACGGCATCACCTTTGATGCGCGTATGATTGCCCGCGCCGCGACACATTGGATCTATATTGTTGTCTTTTTCAAGTTTCGTAATAAGGGATGAGGGTGTATTAAAGCCTTTTATCCGGCTCGTCACGCCGGCACGTGGGGCGGGAAGGGTTTAAGGTGAGCAAACATTAGCTCTTTTACATTTTTGCAATTTCATCGACGAAACCTGACGGCTGTTTGCTGTTGAGTTCACGGGTCGGATTGTTGAAGAAGGTTTTCGGGGGTGTTACAACTTTAACTCTTTTTGAAAGGGTTCGGGTAAGTAAACGAGTTTTTAATGTTCGCTTAGTCAGTTATTTTGGTATTCAAAGCTTAGTCGAGTCGAGTCGGGCATCGGCAAAGCCGGGGTGGAGTTAAGCCACTTATTAAGCCGCTAGGCCCGGGGCCAAGTCTCGCACCGCAGAGTGTCTGCAAATCTTGGCTGCATTCTCGAACATTCCAGAAGATGTAGCGTGGATTAAACGAGCCAGTACATCCAACAATTACAGTATATTCCGGCAGCTTTCGCAGGTGAGACTGCATATTTTAGAGGCAGACAATATTAGCCGCAGTGCTGGGGCGGAAAATGGGACCGTTTTTAGTGCCTAATTTACAATGGATGTAATGTAGCGCCGAGCGCGGGCTGTGAACGGTTTGCAAATATGCGGGAACAATGCTGCGGTAAGCGGATGTATGGAGATTGAAGTGTTATAATGCAACCGGCACACTGCTCTTTATGCAAATGTTGCTTCGAAATGCAAACGATATTGACGGAGTAAATAAAAGGTTCTGAGCTTCATAATTTAGTGCATTCAGATATTTCAGTAGTGCACTGGGCAAAGATTTAATCGACTTGAATAATATTAAATCTCTAATGAAGTTTATATAAAAAATACGAACCATTTTTATTGACCTTAACGATACAAATTGGAATCCTGAACTAGACACAGCTCTTCAAAATTTTAAGACAGATTATTCGTAACCCAGATAACATCAGTGTTCTTTCTATGTTGTCATTAGAATGGTGACATAAACTCCACTTTGGTTTTATTTCCTCCTAGAGAAGTAACTAATCTCTTTCTACATTAATCCAGGAGCTGGCAATGTTTATTCTTTCACCAATCTACTTTTATCCTATAGGTATAAAGTTTAGTTACAAATCATGTAAAACCTGACCAATTGTTAGCAGTTAGTACACGTAGGATGCATTGCTCCAAAACTTTTGTCTTACGCGCCTTAACATATCTATTATATTAAAATATTTTAATTGCCTTAACATTCTCTTACAATTATACATTCATTAATTCTTTTCTATTCTTCTTTTCCAAACATATGTATCAGTTTAATTTAATTGCACATAGTTGTAATTTGTTGATAAAACATACTGTGATTGCCCAGTTTTATCAAGAACTCAATCACTTAAGTATTTAGTATAATGCTGATTGTTGCTTAAACTTAAGCCACATTAGAGATTTATTAGTCACTAGGTTACGTAAATTGATATTATTATTTAAAAAGTTAAGGTATATTGCAGATGCAGTACTTCTAAAGAAGAAGTATATGTTGCACTGGTGGAATCAGTGTTATCTTATGTATAACTAGTTGGGGTGGTGCATCGAAATCTACACTGATGAAGCTGGAAGTTGCCCAAAAGCTATTTTAAAAGTAGCTACTTTTCGGCCTATATACTTCCCTACGAAAATACTGTATCAGGCGTGTGATGTATTAACAGTTAGGCAATTATTTATCTTAGCCATCGTAATGAAACAGCATGCAACAATTCTCTATAACCCTAATTATAAAGACAAAAGACGATGGGATAGAGTATGTATAATTCCAGCTTTCAAACATAATTTTACTAATAGATTCTTTTGCTTTTGGGGCCATACTTATACAATAAAAAAATAAAGAAACAAACATATATCCTTTAAGTAGAAAGAATGCAAATATTAACATTGTATTATCTTAAATCCCTACAATACGAAGATTCAGAGAAGCTGTTAAATGTATAACCAGTGAAATATTTTGCTTTTAAATTAAAAAAAACAAAATATAAGTATGGAATATCAAAACTACATAACTTTCACCCTCCTACACTCATACACTCATTTACATTCTATACACCAGGAGGCTCATTTCATTCCATTTCATTTCATGTAATATCAGTTATTTACCTTTGTACTGTTTTAATTTTATTTATGGTTTAGAATTATATTCTTTTAAAATGTTCTTGCACTTATTCACGATTGTAAGTCTCAAATACATCTTACCAAATTGTTTCCTAGGGATGAGCGCTGTCGTCTGAGATTCAGGTTATTTATTAACCTAGCTCAGACGCAGATGAATTATCAGATAAGTTAGTTGTATTTACATATAATAATCTATTTTTGTGAATTTAAATTGTAAGTGCATATGTATTTATAACTCGTAAGTTGTTGTTGTTGAATAAATAAAAAAATTAATCTTTAGTACATTCCTATTAACAATGTAACCAACTTACTGTACAACTAGACTCCATAATGCAAAATATGATCGTTAGAATACATTTATTATTTTATTACTTACATTGTTGAGTGCAAGCATACAGCGTACAAGCTAGACACCTATCTCGCATCTTAGAACAAAGCGTGTTTAATTACCCGCAGGTGAAAGAAGCAGCGCCGGGGGGCAATTCTGGCGTCGCGCGTCCCTCATAATTCACACAATCAGAGACAGTCGCGCGGCTGCATCCTGTGATAGCGACGCACTCGCGGTGCACTACGTTAATTAACTGTTTTAAGATGAAATGTAATACTGATCTTTGGTAAGTCGACTAAGTTGAGTCCACCGAACTTGACTTTGCCGAGTTTGCTGGGTTGACATTCGACTGTTGTAAAAATAACAAAAATAGAAAAGATCACTTGTTGGTACTTGGTCTACTATATTTAAAACCTATACATTAATTTGACAATTATTTCGTTGACATGTCTGTTAAAATCAATGTGCTTTGTGATAAAAAATTAATAACTAATTTATAGAAATTATCTTCATCCATCCTGCTTACATTTGCAAGTCTACGGAGAGTGGTAATGACACATGCACTGGAATAAATGTACAACATTTATTTTCTAACTTACAATGACAAGTGAACAGAAACTCTTACAAAATTGCCTCCGTTACTTATTCCTTTTCGGGAAACACATTGCTATCGCGATCTATCGGAGGATAGTGACACCTAGTGAGCATATAAATCTTTTCACTAAATTATGGAGAATAAAATATTGTTATTTACAATTTATAACAATTATACGTATATACTATGGATGCTAATCTAAAAACATAAATAATCTTAACACGTTTATATTTACGGCTATATATGACGATAGCGGCGAAACTATAGTATATTATGGCCCACTGGCACTGGCAGAGCACAGGCCTTTCTATACAGCATAGCTATGGGAAATTATTTAAACAATAATTGCTATAAGACAATGCTGTTTTTGTTTAGCAACTTTAATACAGTCCTGTCAAACTCAATAATAACGCAAGTACATAATACGAAAAGTCAAAGTTGGTAAACACAAAAGCTGAAGCTCCAATATACTCCCATTAATAGCCCGCACAAGAAGCGATTTCCTCGTTGTATTTTATATCATAACATTAAATTTGTAAATGGCGTCATTAACGCACCGTTCGCATTTGGCACATTATTCAAAAAGCACGTGAGCCGCGAGACCCTTAAAATTACACACGAAACAGTGCTCTTTAGCAACTTTCCCATAAGAGCCCATTATTTACGGAGCCACCGTACCATTAAGATTCTCCACATATCTTCGAAAGGCGCGTTATGGTAATTACAGGTCGCCATTTTATCTCGCGACTCTCCGCGATTAGAAGTCGCGCGCTCGCGCTCCGTTGCACGTAGAAATAACAAGTTGAACTTAGTTCGTTTCTGGAGTGTTCCGAAATTAATTCGGATGGAAGATATCGGGCCGCGAGATAGCGGGCTCTTCCGAGCCATTTATTGCTCGTGTGGTGCCTGGTATCGGCGAAGGGGTAAAGAATATCAAGATGTAACGAACACCAGCCGGAAGGCCCGCAAATGAGCACGCCGACTTATCTCTCTTAATGTGGGTGAGGGTTAATTTTGTCTTACATGAGCAATTTTAAGATACCCGTTTCGAACTTACGTTTGTTTGCCAAGATTCTATGAGATTTTGTTTCGCGTGTTCAGTATAACAATGTTAAAATTGGAGCAGGCTACGCTTAATTAGTGGTTGCCAGGGATTTTAGGTTTCGTTACAGGCTTTGCTTTTATCGCGGTGTATTATTAAAGCTGAAATAGTCTACATTATTAAATTCTGTTGGAGATTAATTACGAGAATTTGCTTTTAACTTCATGAATAATAGCTAAGGCATATCGCTCATTCGGCGTCATTTATTTAAGGCTTTGACACACAAATACATAGCAGTGAAATCGCAAACTCATTCAGCATCATAGTGATTTCACCACAAACAAGATTCTTACAGTCGTCAAGTGACTCCCAGCTTCAACAGTTCAACAATGATTACAAACCCATACGTATGATGTATATACGTAACAATGAGTACGTACGAAAGAAAGACTTGAACTCCTCATATCCATCTATTTTTTGTATAACAAAACATTACGTACTCGCCACACTCCGGGGAGATGTGCATATTTCATTAAAATAACGAGAGTACGCCCTAAGTCATACTACTTAAATATTCGTTAAGATTTCGTCTAGACAAAAGGAAAATATGGCAACGTCTGTGGCGTAAAATGAATGCAGTGGAGTGCAAACGTGGATGTATGGCGAGCAAATACGATGTGTATTAGGAATGAAATTAAGTCTCGAGCGCGAGCCGTCATCGGATACGACGGGAACTATGCATAGGGACGTGTAGTACAAAGGGATTGCTTGTTGAACGCTCGCGGGGAGTCTGCGGCTCGCTGTTTGCGATTGCACACTATTGCATAACTACGACCATTATGAATTTGTAGTTTCGCGCCGAATGGACCGTTTCAAATTAGAATTCTATCGGATCGACTTGCGGCTGCAGGGGGAATAATGGCTTTCAAATTTAAACATGGAATTAGTCAGTTATGATATAAAGATTCTTGTATGAGATTTGAGATAACGTGTTTGGATTTAAGATGGTATGAGTATTTTATATCGTTGTTTTAATCCTTCCTATTTTGTTCGCTTACGACTGTTATTATACATATTATAGTAAGAGTTTTAAGATAGAATTACTGCCACTTCTGTTTATCAAAGTAGGCACATTGACGCACATAAATAAATAATTATTACCCAAAATTAATTTTGGTTACACTGTAAACTAGTACCTTGAAAACAAGTGTACTGGCATCTGCTGAGTGGTGAAAATTCGATAGCCTTAATATGTTTTTTTTTATATTTTTAGAGTTCCTGACAAATTAATCCATTGCATCAACTCACTATACGTTCCCACCGCGTCCACAAACCACGTCGCACAACCTTTGAATATCTTCGCAGGCGTGCGCAGATTTCCTTACGACGGTGAAGGACACCATAAGAGCATTGAATAAACGTACATATAATTTCGAAAATTAGAAAACACATGGTACGTGGCGAGATTTGAATCTGCATCCCCCACATCGGAAGGCAACAGTGCACAACAATGAGCCACCGACACCGATGAGTTTTTTACATTATAATACATCTAAATAAAACTAAATTGAATAAGATACCTATTCAGCAATCTCCACTGCAAAATACTCATAAGTACTCGTATTTTGCAGTGGAGATAATTATAAATAATCGCTTATGAAAAAAACTAAGTATATCCTATCTACTTATCTTAACAGGTATATTTTCGAATACTTCCCACGCTTAAAATATGTAAGAAATCGGGTAAAGTTGGCCTCATGTAATATGCAACAAGGCGGGTTTGTTCAAAAACCACACCACGCTGGCACTTGCATATATTGTGAGACTCGATCCAAACGAGGCAACTTTCAGCACACGTCTACGTTTACTTATGTATATTGTAATGCATTATGATTACATTTAAATATAATTCATTATAACTTCTTTTATCAATACCTATTGTGAATACTTCGTAGGAATTATAATGGTGTCTATAGTGTTTATGGGAGGTAATATTACTTACAATCAGCTTAATCGTTTACTCGTTTGTCTACCCATGAAATAAAATAAAAAACAAATGAAGTAAATCTGTTTAAAGAAAAATTTTTCAAACGCACACTATTCTAATTTTTTTTGGGTAAAAACTGTAATGATTTAACCCGAGAATCCATATCGACTCGATAAGATGAGGAAGCAGTGATTGTGAGTATAAACACGATTTACATTTAAAAGGACCAGGGTATCTGCCACAATATGAACAGACCTATATCCAGTTGTGAACTGCAATAGGTAAAAAAGGCAAACTTTTAAAATCCTCATTCTTTTTTCACCACAAAAATATGATAGAGCATTAAAATCTCATATCAAAACATCGGTTAGCACCAAATAAAGTTCCATTAATAATTCAGGATCGGGCGGCGAGAGGCATTCACGCAAAATGCGGCGCTCTATTGCGGCCGGCCGACACTTCCCGGTCAAGCCTTTGACGGTGTGAACTGCCCTTTGAGCTCGCACCTATGACCGCAAACGTTTGTGCACCCGCTTTACCTCTGTCCACTATTTCCCTACAAACATTCCCACAATTTGTGTTAAGGATGTTGCGTTTTTAGAGCATTCATTTTCAAAAGCAATTTAAATTATTGAACGATGTCAACCTGTCTATAATTGCAAGGCACAAACATCCCTACATAGGTTGGTTTTGGGAGATTAGTCTAAAACCTACCACGCACGGATGATCCGGTGAGTGTTAACGATTAGAGTCCAAGAAATAAGACGGGACGTACAAAGCGTGGGAAGTACATAAAAGAATAAATAGCGTCAAATTTTCCAATAATAAGAACTGGTTAGGAATGGTAAATTGGATAAATATACACTGGGTACATAAACTTCAATATGGCTGCTAAAACAGGCGAGTAATTTTAAATTACGAATGAATAAAACAGTGTTTACAATATACAAAAATATTATTTCGCTTAATTCGATATAAGTCGTCTTACAATTAAAAAAATATTATAAAAGAACGTGTCAAAGATATCCATATCAATATAAATCAAAGCCAAGCAAATGAAATTCAACTTCCATTTAAATAAATAACAGAAAAAACGACATACTTATCAGACAACATTTGCCATTTTAAATTCAACACATGCTAGTAATTGTTCAAACATTACACGGATCTTCAAAGCACATTGCCGTACCAAAGAGCTGGTCAAAAGGAGCAAACTATCTGTTTACGTGAGGGCGTCGGCAAACATCTGCATCGCCTGTTTGCTGGACCACATTAGCTCGTGTCTCACCTGGATACTATTGCTGTACACTAAACAACATGATTATCAAACTTAAACCCTAACACCATCGAAATAAGATCCACTTACACTTGGAGATGAGGTGGCAGTTGATTTCCACGCTTGAACGTCTTTCGGGTGTCGAGTCTGCAATGCTTAATGTTAATTGCAATTATTATCTCCCACGCCGTATACACTCAAATTTAGCTGTAGCAATGTTTAATTCAATGAATTAGAATGCAAAATATTTAAGTCACTGCATCATGAGACCCCTAGCAAGTGAATTGGCGACTTGAACGCAATAAAACATCCAGTAAATTCATATTTCCGCGCGGCCCTCTCGAAAGCCCTCAATCATTCCCGCAATGTTGACTTCTGGAAATGATACGACTCCACTCGACATGATCATAATACCCCGCTGCATCCAACAACCCTTCTACATCCATAAACCGGCAACAAATCTTAGCGAGCGTTCGGCATCTTTATAACTTGAGTTGGACGATCCTTTAACCCAACATAATGGGCAGGTTTAGTGGGAGGACCGTCGTAAAGTGTCCCGTCCTAGCTGCGGGACCCTTCGAATTTCACGAACTATTTGCCCCGCACTAGCCCTCTCTCAGCTTTTTTGCCGGGCTTTATTGTTCGGATTTTCTGCTCACCTTTATCGTTATTGTGTCCGCCCGACTTCATACTGTACGGCGGTTCACTATTAAGACCTCATAACCGTGGGAAAATTTGACCGGACTTTCGGTTTTCTTTATCAAACGTGTAGGTGGCTTTTTTATTTATTGGGACCGTTGTTTGGCTTTACATTTGGGTAAGTGTTGTTAGGTGTTACTAATACTTTAATTTGTGACATTGTTGTTCAAGTCTTCTGATAATTGTTTAGTTTCCTCTCTAAATTAGATAGTATTTAAATTTTCGGAATTCATTGTTTATCAATTAATTCAATTTTAAAACCAAATACATTTTAATATTTTTTTCTTCCTTGCCAATACGTTGCTTCAAATCCAGATATCAATTATATTGTACTTAAAAACCGTTGTAACAATTCTTTCGAAAATTTTGTACGCCTATTTTTCTACCGATTACCTAAAAAAATCTAGAAATTAAAAACTAATTAATGACGTCATTTATCAAAAAACTTAGCCTAGAAACTGTTCCAACAATTACAAAATCTGCTTCATGCAAATGCTTTTAGCGAATCACCACCGCGCAACAGTTCGCATATAAATGACCCGTACCGTGTCCGACACATCGGCCCACCCAAGGCTATTGAGTCCAATGGGTGTTAATTGAATGGGTGCGGTGTATCGGGACGAGTGGACACGCGGCTGTTGCGTGAATGATAATTGGCGGGCGCGGGATATCGGGAAACGAACGGATGCAGTGGTGGTACGTGAGGTCGGGAATATACTTCTCACTGGATGCGACCTTTGTCACATTCGAAAAAGTGCGAAATCGGCTACTAGACCAGAGATCGGTTTCGAGCCGGGCGGTACGTTTGTAAGTATAACTGATTGTGTCTGTTTGATGAACTTTTTAAAACTACTGTTAACAAAATATAAATAAATAAGATAACACAGTGTTGCTTTACCCAATTCAGTAGTTTGCTATAGTAAAACTTATATTAACGTATATAAATATGTATTTCAGTGCATATTTTGTCAAATCCGCAGAGTGTCATTGAGTTGTCCCTTAACTAATATTCCATTGCTTTATACCTTACATGCTTCTTTTATTTATATATTGGTTAGGAATTCACAGCGTCGGTGGCTCAATGGTGTGGACTGTTGCCTTCCCATCTGAAGGGCGAAGGTTCAAATTCCGCCACGTACCAATGAGTTTTCGAAATTGTATGTACGTTATCCGACGCTCTTAAGGTGAAGGAAAACGTCGCGAGGAAACCTGCGGACGCCTGCGAAGAGATTCACAGGTTTTACGTGAAGTCGGCCGACTCCGCGTGACGTGAATTCGCACTATTTGCTTACGGGTAGGCTCGTGCCCCTCGGTGGGGATGTATAATGAGCTGATGAAATGAAATGAACAGTTGATTCAGTTTAGGACCTTATTTATGATGATGATGAAGAATTTATTCTTGATTTCTGCTGGTTCTAAACATAGTTGCACCAAGTAGTGTATAGTACAGTCAGAACAGTCTGAGACTGTTGTAGCAAAACCTCCCTTCCACCGATCTATATCCTTGTGCTGGAATGGGCAGACCAGTGCATGCTCCCGTTCAGAGATAAACGCATACGATTACACGCTACAGGTGGTGTATAACATTTTTCAACGGGCCGCGCCAGCCCACCCGGCTTAATTCCACCTCTTTGCTGAACGATTTGAGCAGTTTTTATTGAAAACCGTGGGAATGTGGCTTTTATTTATTTTAATCCCTTTTATGGTTATGCGGTACATGTTAGGGGGTGTTTTAAACGTATGATTTTATTTATTGCATAGTAAAGTCTTCGATTGTGTTGGTGCAATTACTTGAGTGATTCGAGATATTGTTGTCAATCCCTTTAAACTACTAGTCAATACCAGTACTTTAAAGTTTAGCTTGGTCCTAAAAGCACGTCACATTTTTAGAACCAAGCTAAACTTTAAAGTAAGTATGTTAAGGAGATAACAATTCTGATAAGTATCCTTAGCATTTTTATATTCTCATGTCTGGTCTGGTATCATTACTTTGTTTAAATCAAGACGACGATTTAGATAGAGCAAAAGTGGTTTAATCAGAAAGTATTTCTTTAATGAATTTTATTCCAAATACACATTAACATTATATAGGCCCCATACGTTATGTGTAAAAACTTTATAATTTTTTTCCATATTATTTAAATAATATCTAATAAAAAATGTATAAATCACAGATTTCCCAATACAGGAGATCGGGGCAAGCCGCGTTAAAAAGTGCGACAAATGTATGCTCAACGAGCATACACTGGCTATAGTTTACGCTCGTGAGACGAATGAAGACGCACGAATTTTAGAAGAAATTACCGTTTTTTTTCCAAAATGCATTCTGTGCAATTGTAACATGCCATCATCGCAGTGAATCAGTAAAATTTCCAGAAAATAATAATCTTTTCCACAGGTAAGAATTGAAAGTAATTGCGACACTGGGACTGCTATAAACTGGCGGCTTTCCAGTCTAATTTTGTTATTCGGATGTCTGTGGTTAAATGCATTAAAAAAAATAATTGTTCACTTTCTCCGCATGCAACTATATTTAGTTTCATGTGGTGACCAGATGACAGAGAAACAAGTTCAATGAATGGAAATCGTAGATATAAAATACTTTGTAAGTATATTCATTTTATATGAAACCTAATTATATATTTCGTTAATGTAATTATATGTGTTTGCCAAAGCATTACATATTATTCAATTATTCTTTATTTGCTTAACTGCATGCAACCAGATTTAGCAACATAAACGCTTCATACGTGTAATCATTTCGTATGCATTGTTATCATATGATAACCATAAAAGGGGGCGTAATACGAATATAAAAGGTACGAATTAAGTAACAAGCCCCAAAATTACATCGCCCGATATTGTATTAGCTATTCCGGTGGCGGGACCTCAAAATAATTATTGCTCACTTGATAAATTGCCGCAAAGCCGACGTGTCTCCTAACAATTTGATACAATTTTCGACGCCTTTCCTCGTACGGGCCCATTTGCATATACGGGGTGGGTTTTATGCAAATATTTTTTTAGAATACCGTAGTATAGAGCAAAGACCAGTAAACCTGGTAAGCCGTATCAGAGCTTTTAGGAACCCAAATTACTTGATCAAGTACTGAGAATTTTGTATTATGTCATACTCTCGGAAAATCACGAATGATTTTCAGATGCTGACGCAGGTAAGTGTACTTTTTTATGGGATACCGGGCAAACGTGCAGAAGGCTCATATGATAGGAAATGACGCCGTCGACACGAAACGTGTTGCCAGTCTTTTAAGTGAGAAAACGGGGAATACACTCTCTTCTTGAAGATCAATATTTTAACAACTATTTAAATTACCATTAACAAAACTTGAAACTATTTTATTACAATCTTGAGAATAATTAGCTTCAAATCTTAGATAAATCTTAATTGGTCCAGAAATAAATTGGAAAAATAAAAATGCTTATTAGCTTCAAATTAAATTTAAGAGATTATATATTGTCATAAGAACAATGCCTTCATACGGAACCTACAGCCCGTGAGTGCGACCTGTGTTAATGTACCCTACGGAAAAGGAAACACTCGGGCGCGCGTTTTAAAAAGATTTACGCACTTTGTCGGATCATTAAGTGCGGAACTAATTTGCTTACCTTTGAAATGTGTTAGGCATTGTCCCGGATAATTACGTAGGGTGGCCGTCCCGTAACGTGATATGCAGATTTTCTGTTGGTTTTTCCTCACCATGCTCACCCTTTCAAGTTCACGGTTTTGCGAGACCAAATGTTGGGTGTCATTTTCTAGTTAATTTATTAACTTGTTGAAATGTTTTTTTTTTCAGAATTTTAAATATAGAAAAGAAGTTTGGGAATGTTTTATCGATGGCTGCTTTATTTTCACTTATTTTTAATACGGGTACATAGTTTAATTTAAATACCATGTATTTACGAAATGTAGTTTGCAAAATAATAAAACAATTTCCTTAAAAATTCTTTTTTTTGTATAGGCAGACATTTGACCGCCATCTCACCTGCTGATTAGTGATGATGCGGCCGAAGATGGATCAAGCCTGCCTAATAGGCTGTTTCTAAACAGCCTATTCATTCACTAAAACTTAAGGCATATTAAAGTATAGTTTCAGTTCATATAAATTGCTAAGTGGATTGGGAATACATTAACATTATGTACGAAGAATATTAGAAAAAACAAACGAAGCAAATTTATTCTGACGAATTCATCTAGAACAACAAAGACTTAAGCATTAGCCAATAAGAGGGCTACACCTTAGCAATATCGAGCATGTGGGAATGGTGGAAATTAAATTTTCTTTGTTTTCCTCCGCGGAGTTGGCCGCGTTATTAAATTTCCTTGTGTTTTTTAACACAGCCGTATCATTAGATTGAGGGTTTCCGTCAAGAGGAAATTGTGGCGAGGGGAGCGAGCTGAGCACATAAACATATTGAAAAAATAAAAATCCTGGCTACTTACTGGGGTTGTAAGTGCAAGCTGCTCTACTTCGTTCATAGACTTTAGTATTTGTCCTAGTATAAAAAAATATATTTTCATTTATGTAGTGAGATCCTTGTATATAAATTTGATTTTGATGAGTATTTGATATGTTTTACCTGGTGTTATTTCTTAATTATAACTCTAAACAAATACCGATGTTTGCAACCTACTACAAAAATTCGTAAAAAATATTTAATCTCTAATTATTCATCATTTTCTTATATCCCATTGTTATTTATTTATATATAATACTTTAGCGTAATTCAATCGCAAGAAAATATTAAAATCAAATAGAGCCCCTATCACTACATCCGCGACCGCACAGAAAGACGTTTGAAGTGGCCCTGTAATAAGCACCGCGACAGAGCTGCCGGTTTCGGAAATTCCACCTTAAATATACATATTACATTACGTGAAATTGCCCATTTTTTCCACTCTCCACCCCAACAATTAGGGTAGCCTGTGTATAAATATTGCACGGCATTCATTAATGTGCGTGTTCGTTTTACTACATATTTTTATGGCGCGCTCTCCATCCGCGTCTACAAGGAGTGTTGTTAATAATTAAGACGTGTTGAACAAGAGTGCCTTGCAGAAATGGCTTTGGGACATTGCCGAGTGAAGGTTGAGATTTTTTATGGCTTACCGTGGTCTTCTGGTGATGTCGTTCTCTGGCGTAACGAGCCCTGTAACAAATTAAGTTGCTTGTAAATTTTAATGGAATCATGGTACCACATTTTGAATGTTTGAAGTGGTTTTAAAAGTTTAAAAAAGAACCCAGGGACCTGTGGTGCTCGGTATAAGTTATTTATAAAGTTTTATGGCAAACTGAATTCACATTTTACATAAAATAAAACTAAGAAAGAAAGAGCCTATATTACCAGTCTAATATTGCCATTTAGATAGTAAAGTACATCCAATATTAATAAAAGACTATCGATGAAATCAGGTTTCTTCATTTCTCATTTAAACACGAAAACAAAGTTAACTGCCCTCGACTGTGTTTATTAAAATTTTATGAAATAACCGTGTCAAACGTCCGTTTTTGTATTCATAAATTGAATTAGCAAAAAACTTTTTCCCGTTCAATATCGTTTGCAATCAGTCTTATTAAAATTCATTAATCAACCCCCAAAAAATCTTAGCACTCCAAATTAAAATATGACGCATTTGATAGATTAAAAAGGCCCTCCGCCAAGATTGCATTTCGACAATTAACGCATTAAGGCGCCACTCCAATAAAGAGCAACTCTCTTAATTAACGGTCCCTGTTAAAAATTGAGTACAAATTCGAGTACGATCTCCCCCGGTGCGGGATCTAGTGAATGGCCTGTAATATTTTAGTTTGCTTGGAACAAAACTCGGGAGGGTTAGGCCGGCGCTGTCACGTCGACACAATAAGCCTTTTAATTCGATTCGTCAGGACGGACGCGGTAGACAAAGGCGCCGAGTTATCATTCAATGGGGCACTCCTGCCTTTCTTATTACTTCACGGCTCCTTCGGAGGTGGACTGTGACCGTTCGATCCGAATGGGGGATACATGTTGGGATCTATCTTGAGATATCCAAGATGGGGATATGATACTGTCGGCGTTTAGAGTTTTTATATTGGAAGCAACATTTGTTTTGGTTAATATTAAATTTATATACCTGTAAGAAATGGGTTATCATATTTATGTTGTATTAGTTATTTTATATGCATACACATAATATAATAAAATTATAACTATACTTTTCAAGTCAACGAAATCTTAATGAAATTGTGCCTAATTAAACTTATAATAATATTAACTATTTATAGCAAATACAGTTTACGAAAAAGTACAAAAGTGTACTTAGGATGATCTCGGGTGCACTTTTGTATAGAGAGAAAGAGAGATAGAGAAAGAAAGAAAGAGAAGTTTTTATTTTCGTTTGTTCCAAATAAATACCATCTAGTACATACAAAAGTAAACTTCTCTTTGTCCTATAACCAATATTTCTATGCCGCATATATCACTTGCAAGTATCTCGTGTGCATTACAATCCGGTGCATTAGAAGCCAGCCACGTGACCCGACTGTCGATTGGAGGCTAACAGCTTTATTTGTTGCCACCACTCTTTAAAACAACCCCAGACGATGTGCACGCCGTTAGGGGATTTGATTCTTGAGATTATGTGGTTTCGAGATTTCATTTTAGACAATATACGTCAGTATTCTTTGTAAGGGGTTTTCATTAAATTTAGTCTTAATAAATGTGTGTAGTCTTGACTGTATTCTAGAGTCTATGTGTTACAAAAATAACACCAGATAGTGGTTTTTGTTAACAATTTAACTATGCCTTGAGACAATATATGAACGTTACTTAAACCGATCTGGTGTTATATTTGTGAAATCAATATTAGTACAATTTGTGTGCATGAACAATGCAGAAGATTATGAATTTACAAAAACAAGTATATTTTCAGTTATTTAGTACCCATGGTACTTAAACGGCTGGCGCTGTGTGTGACGAATGTCGGTGGATATTTATTTATTAATCTCCCACATAAACCTCTTCTCATTGAGATCAGATAGATTAGAAGCAAAGTAATAGTCCGGTTAGTTATGAGCATTATAAAGTTACGACGTTCTGCTATAGATTGTCGATGTAGCGGTGGAGCTCTCTTTACGAGCTCATGTCTAATGTGCATAATGTATTCGTTTTGATATTCAATTAGGAACCTTAATAGTTAAAAAATAGAGTGTACATCACCTGAAATACAGGTATACCGCAAGTTACATCTTAAAACAATGAAATAAACGTAAATGCATAAAACACATATTGAAGAGTTACTGGTATCGTATAAAAATGAGATCAACATATATTTATAAATTACTTGCAAAATAAATATCATCATCATCATCATCAGCTCATTAAACGTCCCCACCGAGGGGCACGAGCCTACCCGTATAGGGTGATTAGGCCTTAGTCGTCCACGCGGGCCCAGTGCGGATTGGACGACTTCACACACAACCTTCGAATCTCTTCGCAGGCGTGCATGAAGGTTTCCTCACGATGTTTTCCTTCACCGTAAGAGCGTCGGATAACGTACATATATTTTTCGAAAATTCGTAAATACATTGGTACATGTCGGGATTTGAACCTCAGCCCTCCCGGTAGGAAGGCGACAGTCCACATCATTGAGCCACCGACGCTCTACAAAATATTAATATTGAACAGTGCAGTGCAAGTTGAAATCCCGCCACTTACCAATGTCTTTTCGAATTTTCGAATAATAATTTATATGTACGTTTGTCCGAAGCTCTTCTGGTGAAGGATAACATCGTGAAGGATAACATCAATAAGATCGGTGACTATCGTGTTCACAAAAAACAAACATTAGCAGTATCATTAATAAAAAAACAATTTTAAATTTTCTTAAATTATTGCTATTTATTACATGTGTCAGGTTCATTTTTATATTCCTACTTACAAAAATCAGATGTAATTTTATGGTAAAGTTATATGAGCATTTAATAATTCATTATATCTTAAGTTTACATTGGTGATTCAAGCTCTTATATTCATAATTTTTTCGTGTTGTTTATATCTACTTACTAATGGACTGGAAACTCTACTGTTACAATCCAAAGTGCAAGAGATTCTGTCTGGCTTGTAATTGCTACCAGATATTAACGATAAACCGACACCGGTAAATTGAAATGTGCAGATAGCTACCCTCAGAAACCACTCCGAAACTGCTATCTAGTATTTAAATTGGAACTCTATACTGAGTAAGCATATAGAATACGAACAAGTGAAGGTAACGGAATTAAGTCGTGCAATGGTGTTTCGTTGGTTCTATTCGTTGTTCGTTTTACCTGAAGAAGATTGTGTATAAGATTAATTTGGGTACCGGGTGCATCCAATTTACCTATTGCCTTATCGTAGTTTAAATTTATTGATAATTATTATTTTATATAAGTAAAATTTATTTTATTAAATAACAGTAAAATAATTTGGTGCAAATCTTAATCCTTTATAACGCAAGTAAGCAAATAGCGTTAAATAAAGAATCCAAACCCATGACATGGCAGAGCGGCATTGATTAAGACCAACAACCGATAAACACCCACCCGAGACAACAGATGTTAGGTCTCTTATACCTAGTAATTTTACTAGCTACAGTGCCCTGATCCTGAAACACAGTTGTGGCAAATACTTCTGTTTCACGGGACGATATGACACTGCGGTGGTACCTACCTAGACGACTCAGTACCGAGTCTACTACCTAGTAAATTTATTAGGTAAATATTGATGACCTTGGCTTTTTATAATGTAGAAAATATTATTTGTTGTTCATTCAACCAACTTCTAACATCTCTCTGCAAGGCACCGGTTTTTCCACGCAGTATTGTTATGGGGTTAATTTAATGATTTTTATTTCGATATTATAAATATAAAAAGGAACGACATATTTACTTTACATTGAGGCTGTTGCATTTCTATATGATGCACATTCATATTAAGACTCAAACAACTTTATACGTTTTAGGTTCACACAGAACACTTATGAATGCTAAATATAAACTACCACTGGTTTGGACTGTAATTTAATTCTTTATTTATTTCAGACCAGGTCCATAAGATTAGTAACAATATTCTTACACGTTAGGGTTAGTAAACTACATCTTATACATTAACAACACACTTATGACAATCTGTGAAATTCTAAGTAAGGTACCCCTAATAATTGTAATAATACAACTATTAGGAGCACTCAATGACACAAACATATCTAAATAGGTACATAAATGTAATAATGGTGGTAATGCCTATAGTACTGAGTAAATCCCCGCGTTGATTGTATATAATAGTTTGAGAAATATTTGTATTTATTTTTCATCCGGCTGTGGATTTATGATCAGTCGCGTTAATCATATTATAACCGTTTTCTAAAGATACTATTTTAATTACACTAATGGTATGCGCTTGTTAATTACTACGGAGATCCGAGGGCGATGACTGTTTGTGAGCTAACTGATATATTACGACAGTTTTAGTCGTAAATTATCGTCAATTACCTCATCTGGAAGAATTAACATAGGTGCAATGTAGAAAAGTAGTAAAACTTCGAAACATGTAGTTTGTTTTTGGCGATCGATTCTTAAACCAAATTTAAAGTGCCATTTATGTCAAAATCAAAATGAACGAGAAATTTAGTTATTTAAACATTTGATTGGGTTTATAATATGCATTACCACGGATAATATTTTTTTTAAATAAATACTTAGCATCGCGATCTATTATATATAGCTTAGCTGGGACTTAAGTCCTAATAATAATATATATTCTATTATTTTTTTCGCACACCTATAAGGCAGGGATTTAAAAATGAAAAAAGAAAATAAGAATTGACAGCAAGTAGTAACGATTTGAACACCCTTTTCAACAATATCGCGTCATAAAGGCGCCAATTCATCAAAAAATTCGCTAAAACCCGTACAAAGGGTGTCATCTTTAAAATATAATATTAATTATAAAGCTAAAAAAATAAACGACCATTAAATCACGCTAATTGCGCGCCTTGCTTTTGTTTTTATTTAGCGGCCCAGTTTTTTGTGCGGGCCAAAGGCTGCCTGAATAGAATTCCTTTGCCGCATAAACATCTGTTGGTAAACAGTCCGACGACAAAGGCCGTTTAAAAATTATACCCGCAATAAATATAGGAGATGAGACTTAATGGGGAAATATTTTGCGTTACGATATAATGCGTCCTTAAATTTTCGATTTTTGTTTAAAACCCCTATAGCTTGTTCTATGCTTACTGCAAACGGATAAACACTAATGTATATTTTTTGGTGAGTGAATGCATGTTGCTCATTAAATAGCATAGCCATTACATACAACATTTACCTTTACCTACACCACGGAGATCGTTACCAGAACTTTCGGTTTAGACGATTTCTTAACCATTTTGGTCGGTTTATTTAAGTGGAGATGGATCGATAACTTGCGAAAAGTCGTTGGTGGAGGCTGGATGAGGAAAGCGGAAGACCGGGATATCTGGCGTTAATTGGGGAGACCTATGTCCAGCGGTGGACTGCAACAGATTGAAGAGAGCTTAGTTAAATTAAAGATCTCGTTTTAAAACAATCAGTGATAAAGTCCCAACTATAATAAACCAATCAATGATAACAAGCGCTCTTGTGGTACGTCTCTTACCCATTGTGCTTTGTTTCCCAAAGGCGTATTTAATCTTTAAATAGCCTGTACTTTGATCGCGCCGCGACGGAAACAGGCGTCTCTAGCCTATTGTGCCGTGACGTCACACGCGGTCGCCCCACTCATCTTCTTAATTGTTTTCTTCCAGACGCACTCACCGCACAATACGTAATGGCAGCAGGCTTTGATCTGTTAGTAGCCGCGCCTGAGTGGCCGATACATAAGTAATGGACTTCAGACGATTGGCAGCGCTTTGAGATGCGTTTTTGTTGGCGATGACTTTGGTGACTGACATTGTTTATGAAAAAGGTATTGTTATAGTAATAATGGTGTGATTTAGTATTAAATTCAAATGTTTACAATTCTCGCTCGGAATTAAGACATGATTTAATGTGGCAGCAAATTGGGAATGTAACGGGAATGTAACAATACTCCAAACTACTATACAATACTCGTGTAACATTATGTATGCGTAACAGAAAACACGTCAAATAGTTTGCAAAAAACAACGATTTCTTATCATCCCTGGAAAAAAAGAATAATCGCTCATAAATTTACATAAAAATAATTTTGAATAGCTGTAGATATATTTATTCAGACTAGATAAAATAGTTACAGCGAAACCTGTTCGACTTTATTATTAATCCAGATAAGTGGTAATAGGCTATATCACTACTTAGCATAATAGACACGTATCTATTTGATACCCTGTATAACCAGATTTATCCAGTCACGTAGGTCGTGGACACGTGACATTTCGGGAACAGCGAGTACAAAACAAAACACTGTGCACGAGCGCGCGCGTGTGGGTGCCTGCGCGCGTGTGCGTGCGCCTGAATTAGACGCGAAACTTTCAAAGTTTTCCCAAATTTCTGCCTCCCCCGCCCCCCGATCGATACGGGCGCGAGCTAGCGAGCACCGACTCGCATCTCATGAAAATACCGGACAACACTTCGCCTCAGTATTTACCATGACGTGTTTTGCGGCTAGGATTTCGGTCTTTGCCAGGATTTTAGTGAGCGCCCGTGTGATTTGAAAGCCGTGTATTTGCAGTCGAGAGTTTTAGCTAGATTACTTGCTTTGGATACTGTTGTATATACACTAAATAATAATATATTTATAGACGCCAAAATAGGTTTCTCAGTATATTTTATAGTGAAAATAACAGTTCTACGATTAAGAAACTTCCCAGTTTGTTTGATCAGCCAAAAGGAAGGGCCGCCATTTCGGCATTACCTTCGTTACGAAACTTAACTCGCAGAGCGCTGGGAATAAGATAAGGATAAGGAACATTGCGTGAGGCGACCCGTGCCAACTGTCACAGCGCAAAACGGGAGCGACAACTGAAAATTGGGCATGTGAAGGGCATTGTTTGTCATTAATTGAGGGCTTTGCGATGATCTTCATGCCGGAACCCTCGCCGAGGGCACTCCAGGGAGCGGCCGCGCGTTGACAGGGACCCTCCGCGTCGAGTGGACAGCGAGGTGGGAAAAACTACAGGCTGACACTACTTAACGAACGGGGTCACCGCTCGGGAATTTTCTTGAGTGCTTGTTAATGTTTTATGGGCGGAACTTTTCTGAGTAGTGCGTAGATTGACGCGCTAAGTGTACCTTCATAATTTATTTACCGACCGTGCGCCGATGCATCGTTTTTTTAACACCAACCCGCATTAATTCAGTTGTAATAAAAACCCAATTCCGATTGCTGGTATAAAAGCGCGCCGCAAAACTTTTCTGATTTATAACAATTAATATTTGAAATATTGACAATATTAAGGGAAATGGTTGGCAGCCGACAAATCATATGAAACCGCCCCGGAAGGAGGACGCTGGCCCGCACTGAGGGACTCTATTTGGAAATGGAAAGTCTGAAAAAAATAAACGACAGCAGAGCGCGGGGACGTGATTTATATGGAGCGGCTACTTCGCTCGATTATCGGAATGATATTTCTCGATATTAAAGTGTTGCCAAGAGGACTGTGGACAATATGACCCGGGGACGATTTATTGGGTAATTCAACGTGACGTCGAAGGCCGTTACGATTATTTCATTATATTGTCGGCGCCGTAAAAACGGTTAGCTTTATATTTTATTGCTTGTTCGCGGGTGAATTTTTATTTGAAAATTTTATTGCGTTGTAAAACGGGGCTGCAGTGGATCGGCTTTGACAAATTAGAGCGCATCGCCGCCTCGCGAAAAAGTTGGCCATAGCAATTTGTAGATATTACTCACACTATATCATAGGTCTACAATGGGAACTAGATTACACTATTATTTATAAGTAGTTGTGTAACTTTTAACTAGTTCCTGTAATTTTTTTAATTTTTTTAGATGGAATCAGTTCAATATATATATAAAAAATCTAGTTCTCAACAGAATAAATGTGATTTTTATCGAGCTATATCTATGTGACTCAAAGGTTGTGTATGAAATCAGCCAATCCATACTGGGCTCCCGTGGAAGACTAAAGTCGATACACCCTTTACGGATAGACTCGTGCCCCTCAGTGGGGACGCATAATCAGCTCATGATGACATCAACACATAGTAGAAGACGCATGAGGTTGTGGTGCTATTGATATTTTACGGATTTATTGCTAAATTGTACAAAGAAGTACCGATTCAACTTATATTTTTTTGCGGTATCACTTATCATCAGGTGACCCCTCGTTTGTCTACGTAATAATAAAAAAGCCGCAGTAAGAAAGTTTGTACAATAATGGATTTAGAATTTAAATACACAAACATTTGTCTTGAATTTAGACCTACATAACGTCACAGTGAAGCGATAATATCTGGTATTACTATTATATGTACCATCCAAAATGTTATCCTAAACGTATTCGAAAGCACGCTTCTAAGCAAGATATCCAGCTTTTCGCCAAAATATGTAATGTATCTAAAGTTAGTAATGAATAGCAGCATGAATCACGGTCACGCTCGGCTGCCCAACGTATGGGGATGAACAGTGGAACCGGTTTCTTCCTACATTTTCCGGTGACGTTACCAGTGATCCGTGGAGGTATTGTAAAAACGGAATCGTCGGAGCATGCTTCGGTTGTTTGATTGTTGTTTATTGGGATAAACATGTTACTGTATTGGGACTTCTGGTTTTGTGTTTGTCTTGATACAATTGTTGTTATGAAATGAACGTTTTTTCTTCTATATTTTATACTTGTTTTCATGTTTAATGACGTTTTCTTACACATAGTAAATTATTGTAAGTGTTTCATTGTGGATAAATAATCTGAATCGGTAGCACTGATAAATAATCAAACCCTGTATGATATCAATGAGTTGCGTACGTAATAAGTGTTTTAGTTCAGAATTACTAACATGATATTTTTATACAATAATTAACTAAGTAAATGAAATTATATTGATGCGACATTTCTGTATCTCAATCGTGCGTCGGTGGCTTAATGGTGTGGACTGTCGCCCTCCTACCGGGAGACCGAGGTTCAAATCCCGCTACGTACCAATGTGTCTTCGAATTTTTGAAAACATATGTTGGTACGTTATCCGACGCTCTTACGGTAAAGGAAACCTTCATGCACGCCTGCGAAGTGGTTCATAAGTTGTGCGTGAAGTCGTCCAATCCACACTTGGCCCGCGTGGACGACTAAGGCATATACACCCTATATGGGTAGGCTCGTGCCCCTCGGTGGGGACGTTTAATTGAACTGATGATAATTTCTGTACCTTGCCGTTACTATAATTATTCGCGGCCTTTTGTAAACAGTACTTTTTAGATCTTGATTCTAGATGAAATAAGTACTGAACCCTGTATTTTCTAGTACAGCTCAGTATCTAGCCATTAGTTTTTTACTTTTCTAATGTGCTGCGACATATTCTCGGAGATATTGTTATGATTATGGACGTCGCCGGTCACGGCTGGTGATCTCGAGCTAAGAGTTTGTATTAAACTGCATTCGTGTTTAGTGAATGGAAAATGCACTTATGCAGTTTGACAACTATTATCGTTTCTTGGCAATGGTATTAGATAAAATATATGTATGTAACAGAAATCTCTCCGTTAAAAGTTGGTTAGAATTTGTTCGGCTTGTTTATTTGTGTTTATAATAAACACAATGTTTATGTTATCCTCATAGTTAATACATATAGAAAGAAAGAAAATTATTTATTGGCCTTTTTCAAACACATACATAATAAATACAAAAATTTAAATATAAAAAACTATAAATACAAGAAAAAAATGTTGCAATACAATAATATAATATTGATTAGACTTATGATACAAAGTAATAAATATGGCCAAAAGGTCCCTGCCTCAGTGAATGCTAGCATGATCATGAATCACGCTAACCCTGATATTCTGGCAGAGCCTGGGTGACGTCAACATATTTTATAATTTACACATAAAAAATACACTATTAAATACTAATTAAAACAATCATTATATTTTGCGTTATCACATCTCTATATCTACACTATAACTACTGGATAATTATATTTACATACACATTCATAAAGCCAAGAATTATATGCGTACCCACAAATATACATTAAACTACTCATACACTAAGAAATTATTAAAAAGAATAATATTAACATAAATGTAACCACTGCCATCCCTGTTCAACCCAAACAATCCGCGATTATACAGTCATCTTACTCTTATGAGGCATAGCAAAAACACACATCACATTAATGAGCATCAAGTTTCCATTTGTGTGATTTCTGAAGTGAGAGATAAAGATTCTCTAGTTGAAATCTTAATGAGGCAGCCGTTCTATATACTTTGTCAAGTGAGTCACAAGGCAGATTTTTTTTCTAAACATAAACTAACAAACATGGGTACAAAGTTTTTTAGGGCGCAGTAATTAATAAAATCTATGAACTATTATACCCGAAATAATTGGCTGTGGTTATAAGATTAACATACAAAATCTAATGTTTAGGTTATACCCGATCATAAAACATTCCGTAACTGTGATTTCTATATATATCCCTAAAGTCCGTCTGACTCTATATCGCTTAACTTATTCCTGATAAAGCTCGCTGAACAGTACAGTCCCCTACATTGGAAAGGATGTATGTCACATTAGGTTTGAAGTTAGATGGTTTGAAAATATCTTTAGGTAAGTGAAATTTATATTCCAAGTTCGAATAAAGTTGTATAGCTGTATAATAAATATATCGTAACCAAAACCAATTTTAAAGATTGAAATACATTCAACACATAAAACTAATAATAACAAGTACCAAATAGGACTTCCCTCAGCATTTGTCCTGGCACACTAAAAGCGTTCCAGGACGCTGTTTTTCAGGGAGGCCCTGGAGGGGCAACCAAAAAAAACTATTCTTTTATTTAACAATATCAAACAGAAAAAAATTACTTAAATATAATTGGTTTGAAATAAATACAGAAATAGACCAAAAAATCTTGATGTCATAGCCGACCCCAATCTTGTAGTGATGAGAACTTTTGAAGTTCTAGAAGACTTAAGGTTTTGGTAAACTAATAGTAGGATATAGCACAGTATAGGTTTAATTATTTCAACCAACTAGTCCAGCAATGGATTTTTCATATATGGTTGATATGACTGAAGGCAGTCGCTACTATAAATGTATGAGTTTTTAAAAATTAACGACCCATTTGGTGTAGCGGTTTAGACGTCGACTACTACACCAAGGGTTTTGGGTTCAATCCCCGGGCAGTAAATAAAATAAAAAACGAAAAAGTATAAACGTATGTTTATCAGTTGTTTAGTATTCGTATTACCAGCTTCACGCTTATCTCGGGCTAGATGGCACTGTGTGAACGTCAGTGGATGATTATTATTTATTTTAAAATACAAATAGGTATCTTATCTCTCCAGAAAACTACGCGAGCTCGTTATGTACATATTCATTTTATGCTAACACATTTTCGCGTTCATTTTCGTGTAGCGTGCTAGCTATTCAACGGACCGCGGTGAAAACTTGGTCTGAGATAAAGCCATGGTCGCACGTGCGACGCCTCTTTACAAACTCACTCGTGACGTCCATTCACATTGGATAAGTTGCGGCGTGTGAGATGGACTGAATGCACAGGTTCTGAGAATTGTGAAATAGTTGGATTTTCGGTGCGATACGTGTTTTAGCAGTTGTAAGTAGAATTGGTTGTGACGTTAGAATGTTAAAGTAATGGCTTTCTATGAGTATAGATTTGCATTTAATGTGTTATATGATTCATTGCTTCAACCCATTGCAGTCCACTGCTTAACAGGTTTCTGATTTTACGCAAAATATTCAGATCCCGCTTTGCTTATCCAGGTTCTACAAAAAACCTTTCGCAAGTCATCGGTCCATATGGACTGAAGGTCTTCATCGCCACATTTAAATGGCAATCGCTCCTGCGACACACGTGACCAGCCCAATACTACTTCGACGTAATATTAGTTACTTGAATTTTATTCATTTTCATGAAGGTTCTTCAAGGTTCGTATCAAGTCTATTAACCTACTGAACGCTGGGAATTTAGACACAATAGAAAATCCATTGTGTCTGGCGCATTAAAGCGTCATTGGTGGTTAAGTATCAGATCTACACGGATGCTTGAGTTTCTTAATCATCGTCGGTATCTCTTTCAAATACCATGACGTATATCATTATTAACAAAAAAAGTTATACAGTGGAACTTATTACACCATTGAAAAAAAATGAAATGTATTAAACTACTTAATTTTAAATATATTTTGTAATAAGTTATGTGAATGTACCTTCAATCTACTGATTCTAAGTAACTTACAGTCAATAATATTTTTTTAGAATCTATCGAATTAAATGAATTCATGTCGATATCGTTACCGTTACAAAATCAACACCGGTATATAAAACGTATCAAACTTTTTCAAAACTTAATATCAGAATAACAGTTGATATTTATTTTAACTGGTGAATGTTTTCGATTGAACGAGACGGTCAGTTCACTTGATGGTAAGTGATACGCCTGACCATGACATAATATATCTAGAAAATATTCTAGTACGTAGTGCACTACATTAGACAGCAATCCGTAAGCTGACAGGGCAAGCAGACTCACCCGCAGAAGGGATTTAAGCTCGGTCACAATTTAATTATCCCAGAGGAGCACACGCGGCGTCGCAAGTCGCCCCTGGCCTCCTTGGCTGGCGCGCCAATCAATTACGCATAGGCTAACTTCGCCCCTACACTGCGCTTAAATAGGCTATTGTTTCTATATAGTTGGCCATTAGACACGTAACTAGCATGTGCGGTAAGTTACACCACAAAAGAGGCTAATTTTTCATTATGGAAGCACAGTGGAAAAATCACGAACTCAAAATGGTTTATGTTACGGGTTTAATTTGTCACAAGTCCATGGAGTTATTGGTCTTCGGGAAGTTTTAGATTATTACATTTGCTACAAAAAATTATGTTACTTCTGGAATCAAGTGTTTACAAAGTGTTTTGCATGGCTTTCCGTTTGCCTAGTCATTAAAGTCGTAGTCATACTCGGTCTAATATAATACACATTTGAAGAATTTCAAAATTACAGCCGCCTTTTTCTTGTTACGCATTAATTCGAATTTAATTTATTGATTTATCTATACTCATATGTTATCTTTGTACTTAAACAATATATACATACTTTAAAACATATACAAAACATAAACCAGGTGTCATTCTGGTAAAACAAATGTATATTTACAAAAACAATATTTAACCAGAATTAATCAATTCAAGCCGAACGGTCGAGTTTTTGAAAAGAACGAAAATGCGTAGGTAAACAAGCGATACGAGCGCACCTAAAGCAGGATGGCGAAATAATTTGAATACGTAATGAATCGGAGGAGGGTGACGTACGGCCGTGCCATTCTTCAACTTGCTCCGGATAAAGAGCTAAACTTGTTTTTAAGGGATGACCGCTCGTGGAAATTTATGTATCGCGAACATTGCCGGCGGCGGAGGCAAAAAGTGGTATTCACTGGGGTAGATACAGGAAGATGCCAGATGGAAGAATCCGCTCCCCGCAGGCTGATGAGTCGAATGTGATTGTGAACTTTCGGAGGCTATGCAAATCAAGGCCGGCCGATACACGGGCCCCGGATCTGCGATACGACGTTCACAAATCACAAATGGCGACCGAGCCTGCGTCGCGAGGGAGTTATTGTTATCGAACGAGCCTCTGTTTTTTGTTTGCGCCAGCTAGGTATTCATAGCCGGCAACTTTATGTAAACTTCGACGAATGTTGGCTCAGCTCAATGTATTCAAATTGATTCATTGAGAACCGATTGATGGATGGCCGGCTTGCGAAAATACTCGGATTGAAATTGTTGTAATAACAATCTATTACACTTTTAGGCATTGTTATGACGGTTGCTATATTTTAATGGCGAACTCTGTTTAGATAGGGCTAGTGTTTTATTGAAATACAAATGAGTGAGAGGAGCGACCCGTTCGAGTGTGCCTCGAATAAAAGGTCCGAATTTGAATAATTTGCCTACCGAACGCACACAATTCTTCACATGGAGAGACCTTAAATTTCACTATTTTACATACTTGGGATTATCATATCTGTACGGGTGTCGGGCCCCGGGGTTCGGCCCGCTTTTTGTTATCCGCACCCGCCCTCTATCGGCCGTCTCCGAAATATTTAGTTGTAACTTTTTGTTGGGCAGCACGTGAGCGAATTCTTAATCATCCTGAGCTTTCTATTTCGTTTTTGTGGGAACTTCAAACGGCGCTCTGTTCTAAACGGGTTTTGTTTATTACTCCTTTGTGTGAGATGATTAATGAACGAGAAATAGTTCTGCCTAGGGGTAAAATATATTGACATTTAAATGCAAAATTTTAAATTTCGTGTCCTTTAATCTGTAAGGTTTATCCATTCTTAAGGCATTTTTAAGATGTGTTGTTATGAGTAATGTGTTAAATTGTAATGGAAACAGTTAAAACATTGTATACATCGATGTGGTATAAATAGTTGCTGACAGAATTGTAATAATTCGAACAAATTTCATACTTATGTTCATTTAATTAACTCGATGCATGTGATCGATCACAGAGAATAATCGTAAAAAATCCTACAGATACATAGTAAATATTGCTCATCCCCAGTTTTATCCTATTTAATAGCATACCGACAAAAATCTCGATTAATCCAATACTTTTTTTCTCACTACATTGTTTTTGATACCTATTTATGTTATAAGAACGATGTATTTTTTAAAAAACGCTTAAATATATTTACATACCAAGTTGAGACATAGTTGCAAATCCATCATTAAAATTCAGTGTGAATTAAAGTCACTACAAAAACAAAGGAGGGTGTTCTATTTGCATTAGCAGCGCACGATATACGACGGTATGTACACACTTCCGCACTTAGCGCGTTAATTTGTGGATGACTGTACCGATCTGTCATGCCGCGGCGTTGCCACAACGTAAGATCATCCTAAAGGTTGACTGATTACTTGTGGGATGTGCCATTTTTGACTGTAAGTCAAGCTTGCGTCGGGTTAATTGATAAATACCGCATTATTATATTTGATTGGTAAGTCTAAAGTTCATATGACGTTTTCCATTAAATGTTGGTGTGTGTTTGGAACAAATTTTCCCTATAATAACAGATAACTGCATTTTTTTAATACTCAAATAACCTAATAATAAATTTGCCTTTAATTAATTGTATACTCTAAATAACCTAATTTAGGAAAACATCAATCTATCACCTAATTATGCAAATGAGTGTGTTATCGTTACAAAACAATGATTAACGAAAAAAATACTTATTTTTATTAATAGCACGCATGTAACTATATAATTATAAAACGCATATACATGCACAAAAATGTTTGTTCTACATGATGATGGAACCCAGACCATACGTAGCTTAGTCTCAACCGATATGGTCAAACAAATTATTCCTAGAAATATCGGGTGATAGATTTTCATAAGAGCCTTAGATAAACTTATTAGATGCACAACTACGGAGAAATATCAACCAAAATATTTCCGAGCCGCTTGACACATTCGTTGACTTATTGTTATATTTATGACATAAAATTATTCATTAAAATTCTGACCTTAACACGTCATTAAAAGGGTACAAAATCAATAGCACTAGCTTTTGATTTTGTTGTCTTAAATACTATTATGTCACTTTAATATGACAGTGAGCGACGTGATTATGAATTGAAATTCTGCTCAACTGATGCGATTGGCAGATTTCGCCGGGGCGACTTTTCGAGTGGGATTGTGCATCTAATTAGTTATTTTTATCCTTAGATTAAGTAACTAAATGTTAATTTACATACATTTATTTATAGTACATTTAGTTACTTAACATGAATGTCCTAACATGAATACATTTAGTTATTTACGAACAGAAAAACGTAAAAACAGCCAGTCACGACAATAATATTGGTCACAATTCGTAGCACTATAGGAAAAGTTTTTGACTACCTCAATCTAAATATTGATTGGTTAGTATACGCTTTCCTATATTCTAGTTCTTAGATTATAAAAAGGCAAGTATACAAGCAAGTTTTCCGTGAAATTATCAAATTCAGAACTTGTAAATTGGTGGGCTCGCGAGACAAAGGTGGTCTCTTGATAATTGGACACGGCCGTGGTGAATGCGCACCACACAGACTTAATTGAGGTTTAACGTCGGCTGGTGCGCGCCGGCTTCCACTGGCTAGGGTAAACCAGAACCACCGCAACCCTCAGCTTCATATATCATATTATAATCCGAATAGAATGAACGGCGTACACGGACTATATAATTGTCATTGTACGCTTACTTGAAACTTAATCTGAAGTGACATTGGAAAGTCTGGGTTTCTCAGTTTTTGCAATCCGCTTATGCTATGTAATAAAAGTTTCATGTTTGCATTTCCCCAAGGAACATTACCGATGTAAAAAAATGAAAAATAATATATTATTTTTTAATTTTACGCAGCGCCAACTAGCCCAAAGTTTAGCGTGAAGCCTGTATTATGGGTACCAAACAACGGATAAACTTACTTATATGCATTTTTTTTTTGTAAATACACATATTATAGAAACACCCAGACATTACAAACGGACATGTTCATGCACATAAATGTTTGTACTGCCCAGGATTGAACCCGGAACCCTTGGTGTTGCAGTCGACCTCTCAACCGCAACACCAAATGGGTCGTCAAATTACAATAAAATCCTTCATGCAGTTTCTTTATTATAATAATAATAATATATGTTTTATTATTATTCTTTATTAATAATGTAGACATAGCAGGTATCATAGCAGCAGGGGTTCGAACCTGAGAAATAAAAGTCAGTGTTTCGAAAAGATGTCATTGTAACAAGTGAGATGATTGCGTTTGAGAGAATTCTCTCGGTCTCTCGTCCTTTTTTATCCGGTGAAGCTGTGAAGGCCATCCACGGCAAATAGCGAAAGTAAAAAAAAACTACTTTCAATAGTAGAATTAGGCACAGGTTCTTCTAAACCCACAACAGGCAACAGTCTCTTACAGTGTGACTCCCTTGACAATACCTAGCCTTAAAATATTATGTAATCATGCAATGTGACGAAAATGTTTATTTTATTTATTGGTTAGTTTCCTTTTACTTCAAATATATTTTATGGCATCGAAAACGTGGATTTCTAAGTTTACAAATAGAACAGTTACGAGGTTTCATGGTTTGCGCAAAAAGTTTACCGCAATTTGGTTATTTGTAAATCAATGAACGAATTTACAAAAATGTTTTAGAAGGTAAGTTACACAATTTAAGTATACATGATTTTAAATCGAGTGTTGTTTTCGAAATGAAAATGTACGGTTTAATTTTAAATCGAGTGTTGTTTTTGAAATGAAATGTACGGTTTAATTTTAAATCGAGTGTTGTTTTCGAAATGAAAATGTAGGGTTTAATTTGGGATATAGCTTTTAATGCCGGTTAGTATTACATTCTTTTATATATGTTATTTTATAAAATAAACCGCTAAAAGTGGAATTTCTTGGCTAAGAACCCGTTTTCAATATATTCTAATCTAGACTTTTTCACGGCCAGAATGAACAGACATTTGTAGAAAAGCATCTTCAATGCACTCAAGTGGGACGGGAAGGTGGGTGAATATTAGATGCAAAAGCGCTGATATTTGGGTTATACCTTGTGAACTGTGGCAAAATAAGATGAAAGTGGAAGATATATAGGGATTAAAAACTTTGAGGTACTTTTGCCAGAGGATGAATAACATAAAAGACTGGTAAATGTTCGTTACCAGTGATTATAAAAACATGACTGGTAAAACATTTGATGACTACGTAATTTTTGCTCTAGTATTATATTGATTAGATTTGAATAGATTAGAAGTCGTAGTGTAAAATTGAGCACAATAAGGCATAATAATAGTCTTCAGCAAATAAATATACAATAAGCCTGTGAATGATATTATAGTTAAGATAATCTTTATTGCACACAATAATTAAAACACTTTACAAGATTCTGCACAGGAAAAAGGTACATTTGGCGGCCTATTACTAAATAGCAATCTCTTCCAGACAACCAACTTATAATGGAAGAGGACAGCTGGTAGAAGGGGTATGCATACATATAACTAAGTTATGTGTACTAATTATAAATTTTCTCATTAAGAGGCCAAATGATTGGATTAGTTTTGCGCAAATAAACGAGAGAAGCAAGCGGTCTTGTTCAGAATGCAGATAATTTTACCTTTCACTCTGCGATGTCTAGAGAGCAAATTAGCCAAGCCATAATGTTGCTTATTTATCTAAATTGACTCCGTGAAGAATAAATCAAGTTCAGAGCGAGCGGTAATGAAATTTGTCTATTGCTGCTGCGTTGTATCTTGTTTGCAGTTGGATTATGATCAGAATTATTGTCTTATATGCTCATTGTTGTGGCTTCAAATCTAATAAAGTGAAAAGGGGTCCTATATTTAGCCTATCGTTTTAGGTGATCTTGGTGTTGTGTTGCTATGAAAGCTTTTAATAGCATGACAAAATTGAAATTAATTTACAACTTCAGCTTCTTTATCTTGTTTTAAAGATTTGCATTCAATTCAGTTCAATGTGCATTCTTTTGTGCATTTGTCATGAAAGATCAGCGTTACTTTAATACATATTATTGTTTTATTGTAAGTATTAGTTAGTCAGTGGTAGTACCTTATTTCATAACAAGTAGAAAATTCCTTTGGTACTCGTTTTTTGAAAACACCAGCAACAAATATTTATTTCCACAAAGATTATTATGTGCTTTTAATTTATGAATATTTATATAATTTGAACCCATTAATTAACTATTGTATATTTATATTACACTCCATATAAAAACTTCCACGAGTCATGATGTATAGAATCGATTTAAGTTGGTTAACTCATTAATAAACTAAGAATAATTTTGTTAATACAGCTTTAAGTATAAACGTACCTTTTTATATTTTAGTTTGATTTACCTTATATTCGCTATATACTAAAGTATGTAAAAAATAAACAATATCTAATGTAAAATTACAACGTAGTAGATAGTGCGATGTTAATTGAGTAATGCATTTCACGTCATATTTTTACTCTTATGTAATTGTATGTAATACGTAATATCTCTTTACTACTACGTTCTAATTTAAACTATTCACGAGTAAAACGCACGCCAACAAAGTCCATTGCTAAGCAAAAAGCTAGTAATATCATCAGGCCATTACACAATTTTATAACGATGCATACTACTTAAGTAATTAGGTGTTCTTGTCTAATTCGCGCGATGTTGCTAGTGATTAATTTTATTTCCCGACCCCGGTGTTGCCAGCGCGGCATTCTCCCAGTAATTGGGAAATTTATTGCTAGGTGCACACAACGGCGTGATGTTTCACTTTCCCACCAATGATTTATTGTCTTCTGAAACAATTTTAATTGCTCTCAGTGACACAATGTAAACAACTATTCGATTAAGTTAATTCCATTATTTCGAGGTTGGTAATTAATTTAAAAGCAAAAGGTTTTAGAGCTACATTGCGAGCAAATTAGGTAATTAGGTTTGTTTTGTATCAAATAAGAAGATAAATAACAGCTTGGAAACTAATTCATTGAAGAACAAACGAATATATGTTTCGACAGACATGTGCTAGGTAGTACGAAGAATTACTTTCTACGCCACGGGGTTCATATCTAGTTTGTGTTTAACTTTAAAATGTATAACTTTTTTATATTGTGTAAGCCAAGACATTCAGCTCGCTCACCTGGTGGTAAGTGATACGCCAAACCATGACAGAAGCAGTGTTGAAGGAAATCACAAACAGTAGATAGTCATTACTTTCCGTCAACACTACCCAGCGCCTATCACCGATATTTATGTTAAGTTTCTTTTGCGGTAAGATATTTTTGTATTCAACATTAAAATGTTACTGAAATTTTTATAAGGGTTTTGCCTCTACATATTTAAACAGAAAATAAATTACCACACAACTGCCGTTGTCATAATTGCCGTAGTTAATGTTATATTCAACGTACACAATATACATGTTTTCCATCTCGCTGTTTCGTACTCTTTCACATGCTTCTGCAGGACATATTATGTCTCTTCCACTTCGCCATATATATCCCGGATCTAGATAACCAGCCTCCATCAGCGACCTTTCGCAATTCGCTATTATACTATCGTCATTTTCAATCTTTCATTTTTTTAATATTTCCTTTAGTAAATAGTTGGGATCCCGCCATTAAAAGTTTACAAAAACAAAGTGGTGATCCAATTTAAATTAAATCATATACTAAACTAATGAAGTTTATTTGTGTAATGCAGTACCTTTTTCTACTCCGTTGGCTAATGAACGCAGCTCAAAGCAGCGGTGTAGAGTAATTTCGCTAACAAATTCAGCAGCCCGGTCCTAATGCATCTCTGCCACCGGATATGAGATAGTTTGTCAGTGCTCACGTGCGCCTTTACACGGTCCGTACAAAGGACGGCCAGCTTTTAATATCATATACGTTAACTCAGATTAACATCCGATTTCAAGGTAGGCTGAGTTTGAAAGCGAATGACTGACCTAAGGTAATTAAGGGAACATAGTATAGAGGTTACTTTAGTTTATGCGTTTGTCGTATTTTTTTTCATATTTGAAGATAAAACGTCGATAACTAAGGCTTTGGTACCTTTTTACTGCATGAATTAGCTGTGTGGGATGTTTGTATATAATTAACAAAGTTTAATCTGACAGTCTGTGTAGTTTACTCCAAGCTATAGAATGAGAGTCAGTGAGATTTCCGACTACTCTGACTAAACATCCGTCACAAATACACTCCTTTCTACCAGAAGTCACATATTCACCGAGTAGACTGTCTGCTCGATTGCTTTTACCATAAAAACAAATCCGTTTTATTCAGTTCACTGGGATGCATCTACGGATTGAACTTAGATTTTATATCATTACGCATATTGCTTTTGTGAACTACAAGTGTATTACCACATTGGAAAAAAAGATTTCGAATATAAAATAATCATTACTATTCCTCTAAATGATTCAAAAAATTATCATCTCTATATAACTTAAAAATAAAACTCAAGGCAATAAAGTTACTACGCCATGCACGATAAATATGAAACATTCAAACAGTGAAGTAGCCACAACGATTTTTTTTTAAAAAAGAAGTCAAATCCGAACGTCGAAAACGGTGCGTTAAATAAATACAGAGAAGCACTTAATCACGTTAAAAAACACATCAGGGTCCAGCCTCTTAAACTCGAGACTCGCAAAAGGCTGTGCCCGCATGACCGCACTTGCATGCTCGTGATACTCACTCAGGTCGTGTGTAGAGCCTTATTTCATGCTCCATAGCACATCTTATGGCCGGAGGTCGCTCAGCGCTCGAATTATAATTACTAATGCTTGCGAGCTCAAAGTTGTTTTTGCGGTTTGCGTACTCATTAAAGGGTTTGTTAGCTCTGCAGTTATTTGAAGTAGGTATCATTAATGGGATGAAGCTTCGTTATGATTGTATTTCTTAGGATAACCTGTGATGGCTAACATATTGAATTATAAGGTACTAGATTGAACTAGAGAACTGTTGAGTTAAATATGTCCTGGAGATGTATGGTGTGTTAGTTTTGTTATTATTCTTTAGTGTTGGATCTCTGTTTGACGTATCGTAGGGCACTGCTAGACTTAAGATATCATTTTGCGCCAAATGATTCTGTTCTACACTTTAGAACTCGTGTGCCCGAACGGCAATAAATCCGGTAATATCCTGCTTAACTCACTTATACTTTAATCGCCCACGTGTACTGTAAAAAAAAAACAAAATAAATCTATGTTCTGAAAAAAGACCCTGTATTCATAAATCGAAATTTTACGAAGCTGCTTGTTTACTGTGTACATTTATATGGCCTGGTAATCAGCATTTAATTAAATGCTAACTGCAAAAGTGTTAGGTGTGCGCGAGAATCAATTTTACAAAAAAATATATTTTAAGGACAAATTGGATCGTAGCATCGGAATTCTACGATATCCGAGTATAAGTCGTAGCGCTCCGACTACGAAGCGTAACGGCATTTATAGTGTTGTTTGTTAAAATATGATATATATTTAAAACATGGTAATCAAATAGATGCCTTCGATTACATTTTTGGTCTATGCACACTTTCAATCGATCAATAAATATAGGTAAAATGTAATAAATTTTAATTTTAAAATTTAAATTAACAAAAATAAAAGCTAGTATTAAAGCTGGTATGGAAATGTTCCAATGACGCGCAGTGCATTGGACACTGTCATCCCAAAAGATCAAGTCATAATATACGAGTAATATATATAATTTTATAGGTACGTAGCACATATCTTATTCCTATTAAGGTATAATTGAATGGTAGGCTGAATTGAACTGGCTATTTAGCTAGCCAGTTCAAATCTACTTTCAAGAGCATCCGATTTGTGTATTCAGGAGCCGATTAATTTAAGTACTTAGTGCATCTCATAGAGGCCGAGTCTCATTACCGGCACGATCACTGCAGAACGGAATTAATTCCATCGCCCGCCGCAGACTGGAGATTTTCGTTTCAAGCTCGCTTCGTTTGCGATACTCAGACAATTGTTAATCGATTGTGTACTATTCGATTTCGGGAGCCGTCTCTGAACATGAAAGGAATATCGAATAAGTCGATTCCAGATACAATAATGGTATATCTCTTTTGTTTTGCGCTAGCATCTTGCATCGTTTCTATTAACTAATGTAGGAGGGAAACGGACAATGTAGATGGGAACTCTTCTTGGAAATATTTACTTTTATTACTTACAAAATTATAATACGAAATGGATAAAATTTAAGCCTCGTGTGATTTAACAAATACAAATGGCGTGAAAAGTTTTGTTTATATGTTTCATATCTGACTAGACATCTTAAATAACTTATAAGTATTTTAAAATATCTTTGAGTTATAAAATCTGTACCTAATTTATTTATTTAATCGTATGGCGGACTATAATTTAGGCGATTCATATTTCACAATTTATTATTTATTTACTTATAAGTTCACACTCAGCTCCCCCAGCTAATTTGTTGCCTCAGGAGTCAAATTATGGATGTCTTCCAAAGAGCCTTTAAACGCATGGATTGGGCACCGCTGAACTATATGATCCATGTTTTGGGCTTCTTCACCACAATCACACAGGTTCGAATCTTGCCCCCCATTTATGCCGAGATGAAAGAGAGAGAAATGGAGAGTTTACCGAGATGTTGGCTGTAGGTCAAAGATCAGTCTAGTGGTATTCCTAAGTATTTTGGGTGAGGATTATATTATATATTAGACAAGAGACACCGCTGGTTAATAATTGGCTAACTGGGTATTTAAGTGAAAAGCAGATATTTCTGTTGCTCACACTAGGTATCAACCTCCAGTTTCGAAATACTTCGAAATCCCTTTATGGTCATTGTTAGAACTTCCTCGCTTGCAGAGAAGTTCTGCTCTGTGTACTAACGCAATATCGTCGGCGTAGAAATTTCTAGACGTTGTCGACGGAGGTCATGGATGTGCAAATTGAAAAGGTGTGGCCAAAACGGATCCCTGAGGCAGACCATTGTCCAATTTCCTAATTTCCAATTGTACCTAATCAAAATGCGTCTGTCATAAATTTCAGTCTGATTACTAAAGTTTAAATTTGTGCTATTTGCGTATGTAGCTACCCAGCCCATGTTATAATTTAAAAGTAAAATAGGGATAAATAAGTAGGTTATGAAATTCATTGATATGATCTATGATGTTGCAATTCTTCCTTCCCTCTTTAAGGAAATATGTAGCACTTAACTGAAACTCTACGCGGACATACGAAGAAAACTTGAGGTGACTATCGTATTATTGTGATTCTTCATTTTCCACTCTTAATGAAGTTTGTCATGAAAGGTTTCTGACCACATCTTGCCTCGCTGGTAGAGTGTTGGCGGTCGCCGCACTGTTGCTATTATACAGATTAAGATGGTCAGGGGTATGTATTTAAGGTGTTAAATTTCCTGTTCATTAGTATTATTACAGTGATGCTTTAGTATTCACTATAATGTGAAGAAATGGACACAACCATTGGCATGCGGTGCAAAAATATTAACACATATCAAATATAAAATGGGCTCAATAGTTCGGAAAAAATCTAACAATCGTGTCGCATTGTATTAGATTCTGATTTATACCCGGCGACTGTCGGGGTGGACGAGGCCTTTCCGGTTTTGGATATGAGTCGCCAATTTAACCTGACCTTCGTTGTTTGTACTCACGACTCAGTTCTGCATCTATAAAGGGAGTTTCTTAGTGCTAAAGGTCAGATGTGATGTCGTCTTATAGCTCCAGGAAACAAAGATTGCTCGGCTCGACCGATTGAGCGCACCTCCCTGTACTAACTTCCCTCCCATTTAACGCGAATCCATGCAACAAAAGGATCTCCCGCGTGAAATAACAAAACTACGCAACGACGTATGAGTGGATCGGGATAAAAGATGTACGGACGGTAAGGTTTTTAAAGAAATTTTAGTGCACTCTATTCCAATGAAATAACGGCTATTCTCACTTACAAGTTGAAGATGCAGGTGACTGCTTAGTTTCGCCTTGTGATTTTTACTATTTACAAATACAGTGAACAGGTATTATATATATTAAGTAATTTTGATGGTAACTTTTGTAATTCTTTTTATTTTATTATAAACCGTTGTTGATTTAGCTCTTAAACAACATATATACATATGAAATATTTACAGAGGCGTAAGAAAAAAACTCAGGAAAGTGAAAAATAATGAAAGTAGAGGATTGACAAGACAATATACGGCATACCAATAAATCAGAATATTTATCAAGCTACTGCCCTCTCGAAATGTCTAATAAAACGGAGGCCCTCTATTTGCTGTATTCTTAATAATTACTTCTTCCGATTTGTTTGCGTCGGAGGGGCGAGTGAAAAGTGAATCCGGGGTTGGCGGAGTCAATAAATAATAATACTAAATGCCCATCGGCTGACCGGGGGCAGTGTGGTGCCTTCTCACTTCGTACATTTCAATTGGTATAGTAGGTCGTTTAAAGCACGTGATAAATACATTTTGATTATAAGAAATCTTTTAAACCAAAAACCCACACGATTTAATATTTATCAGAACAAAATCAGAATAAAGAAAAAAAGTAATAGGAATTCATTAGTTTGAATTATTAATTATATTTCATAAAATCACTAAATTTTACACATAACAAAGTTTAAGTAAATAAATTTACAGTCCAGTGATCCAGTATTTCAAAAATATATTTATAATATTTTAATATAAACTATTCAATATCTTATTTTAAGAGATGAACTCTATAAAAACCTAAGTTTATTAAATCAATGCAAAATATGTTTCTAATCATGATGACCGAAATGGAAGACACCATGACTGCTAATTATTTAGGATCTATTTTGTTAGGACAGTGGCGCCCTCGTTTGCATGCTTGGACCAACTGGCTTCCACTCGATTCGCCCTGACATTCCGCCTTAATAACAGACGACAAGGAATGTCCAGGGTGGTTTGATTTTAAATTTGGGACTGGCCTTTGTACGACTTGAATGGGGAGTATTTTGATTTAGGCGCAGACAAATGTAAATACTTTCAGTTCTCAATTTGAAAGACTTATGTCACATATATTTGTTTAGCATTTAATTTTGATGTATTTGCTTTTAAAACAGGGCTAATTTGGGTTTACACAAAATCAGATGTTTTAAATAATGAACATTTCTTACAAAAGAAATAAGAACACTTACAAATATTTTTGTTTAAAAAAAACAGTGCAAACTGGTTGTTACGAATATTACATACGAAGTATTGGTCATTCGGAATTTATAACTGTCACATTATGTTTCAATTAAATGCAACAATACTTTGAGGTAAACGGAATGATCATTTAGTAATAACTTAGTTGCACTAACCATATTAATTCTCCAGGGACCAAAAGCTTTTATGTTCCTGTTTCGGTAAAAATTTGCTGAGATTTATTAAATATTTATATCTATCTAAAACTTTATTTTAAATTTCTGTTCTTTACGGCTTTTGCTATATGAAATTTAAATCAAAGAAACACATTTAACCTTAACCTTACATAATAGTGCTCAAACTGCCACCGGCGTGCTCGCACAAAACCCTGCAATAAATAGGCACGGCATAACAGACCAGGTTGTATAAAACAATTGGATCGTCGCAAGACATCCCGATGAGTCGTAAAGAATAGGCGGCGCGAGCCAACTTTTCCCATGGAGGACATAAATTGGATTCGGAAGCAGATCACGTAACGGTTAAGAGTTCACAAAACTGTGCCATAAATCGGACGCGGAGGTGCGCCGGAGACAAACGGCGCCGGACAGCACTGGGAATCCATGGAGTCGGAATATTATTCATTCCGCTTTGATATTTTTTATCAATATGTATGACTACGCCACTAGACACCATAGTTCTAGTAAACAACAGGTTTTTCATACACATTCGTATCCATAAAATACCAATTTAAAATATTATATCGAACCGGCTTCATATATGAATGCAATATTTGTTGTGTGGTGACAGCAGATTAAAATACAATTCTAACTACCCAAAGAAGTAAATTTCAGCTACCTGATCACTATTTTCTTATTACATTTAATCAATTTTAAGTACTATGTCTCCCACTATAACAGATATGCTGTATCCTCTAGCTTAAATTTTCCGTCACATGTTGGTGTACTGTGTTCACTGCCTTGGGAATATAAATCTATAACAAGTGTCAGTCTCCATTTAACACTAGGTGGAGTGTCTGCTTGATTGCTAATTTATTACAAAAAAGGTGAAGCAGCACATTTGCATACTCTCCATGGATTTTGGAATCGAACCGATAGATTCGCAACGGAGCTATTTAAAAGATGGCACCCGTCGGATAAGCCCACTAGGGCGCGTAACGAGCGCGTAATTCACGCTATTTGAGATATAGGTACGAATATATAAACATTTAGATTTAAATAATCCAAAAGAATATTACATTTAATTAAGATTTAATTTTGCAAATGAATCCCATTATTTTGTCTACAAATACTTAAGTTTGATTAGTACACCTAACAATAAATTATTACATGTTCAAAAATCAACAACAAACTGTTCAATACTATAAACGACTTACCTAACTTTATTGATTGCTAAAAGATATTCATTCAGGTAGAAGTTGCAATTTGGATTCAGAAAATGTAGTCTGATGTTCACCAGTTTATACTTATTTAGTGTACTAATAACCCATGAACCAACGAAGAGATGTATTGATAAATAAAAAATAAATATCTACTGACATGCACACAGCACCATCTAGTCCCAAACTAAGCATTTTGTCTGTAATATGGGTACTAAACAACGGATAAACACACTCATATACATTTTTTTTAAATATATACATAGAGAACACCTAGACCAATCATCCTCATCATCAGCTCATTAAACGTCCCCACCGAGGGGCACGAGCCTACCCATATAGGGTGATTAGGCTTTAGTCGTCCAGGCGGGCCCAGTGCGGGTTGGACGACTTCACACACAACCTTCGAATCTCTTCGCAGGCGTGCATGAAGGTTTTCTCACGATGTTTTCCTTCACCGTAGAGCGTCGGATAACGTACATATATTTTAGAAAATTCGAAAACACATTGGTACGTGTCGGGATTTGAACCTCAGCCCTCCCGGTAAGAAGGCGACAGTCCACACCATTGAGCCACCGATGCTTTTAGACCTAGACCAATACAAACAGTCATATTCTCGCACACAAATGTTTGTACTGCCTGGGGATTGAACCCGACAAAAACGTCAAATAAAAGTATTTCTATTAACCCTCGCTCTGGTACACAATAATAATGGTATATATGTTCCATATTATAATACTCTATTTACAAAATAGTAAGATTCAAGTGATGATTGTGTTAAAAAATGCTTTGCCATTTTTTCAAATCTACTCTCAAAGACTAACGGTGAAATCACCTCAGGCGTTTTTCTATCCCAAGTGACAAGATTTTAGACACTTAAAAATTACACCGGAGTTTCCCAAGCTACCAATAAATAGGTACAAGTTACAAAGGCCGCATCGGCGAAGGCGGCGGAGCGAGAAACGAGCGTATAATTCTCCACCAGGTGGCACTGCGACGCTGCGGTCCGTCTCAGCGGGGGCATAAATGTCGGCTAATTCATGTAAATAGCTCTTTCTGTTTGGCCTTCGATTTTTGGCCCAGAGGAGGCTATGATAGCGCGACCTGCATGCTTTATTGGCACATTAAGTCAAGTTGGCTGCGGGAAAAGGTTGGTTTGATTTTTTTAATAGATCAGTTTTATGAAAAGCTGTATACATTGACTCTTGAAGGAGCCATCACTGAAGTATTATTAAATTAAAATGTATTTGAAAAGCTTTGACTTTGTAGTATCCCAATTCCTGTTTCTATGTGAGAAACGTTCCTGTTTCTCATCTGGTGAATACATGTCTCCACCAAGATCTAACCTTGAATAATATGCGTCGTAATGGAAATAAAATATCAATTTGGTATTATCAATTCAATTTTGTTATTATCAATGCATCGCAATGTTGCCTTCTATACCTATTACGGCTTTTTGCGAAACCCCTTTGTTTATAAATTACATCAAAACACAGCATCAGCGATGAATAACTTCGTAATTACGCCCAGTCCGCCACTAGCATAGTTCCGCTTGTGTTAGCGAATTCTATTAAGTCCCAAGTCAGCATTCACACACTGATGCCTACATGCGCGACCGCAACCTTAGGAAATCCCATTCGGCGCGTCTAATGCAAGCCTTGTTTGGCTATATTTGGGAGGAGGCAATCTAAGAGGCATTCAGGAGGCTGAGACAAGTCGCCGATGCCCCCAAGGTTTTGGTTTCCCATGGGGCTACGGAGCTGCGAATGTAGACGGGAATGGATGTGACAATTAAAAATTAAATACAACGTAAAATAATGCAACAGACTTGACTTTTTAATGTTAATAGTAGTAAGTAAACAGACGTTAAAAAAAGGAATTAGAAACAATTAATTTCAAGTATTTTTAGAAGATCTATGCACCTACCTCTTTGTATACTGTATCCATCTGTAGGGAACAGGCTTGTATACTCGTATGTTTTATATAGTTTTAGATTAAAAGAAGATATTAAGTCTACAATTTAATTTTGACTTTAATATTTTTTATTATAAAAGCTCTTGAGTACTCCCAACTTATTGGCCGGTATTATATTGTATTGTATAAAAATATGATTGACGTAAATTAAATTTAAGCCATAAGAACCATTTTAGTCGTATTTATTGAAATCTGGAGGCACGGGAGTGCCCACGTCAAGACGATTTAATTGTAGTGTGTTTTAAGTTTTTTATGTCTAATATTTAATTTACTACATAAAACAGACGTCGATGTTTTCCCATATGTGCCTATTTATCACCATACACAAACGCGACTCCGTATTTTAGCACATCTGTGGCGCAAGGGCTGCCCTCTCATTATTTACGAAGGGCCGATGGTCTGAAGTGTGTGACGCGGCACGTCCGTCGCTAACGAGACGCTTTGTGGCTCCTCCAATGGTGGTCAACGGTTGTTGATTTTTTTAATGGACAAATTATATTTGTCCAGAACTCCCGGAGGACACTCGTGCATTGTGCAGGGACCTTTTAAAGTCAGCACGCGACAATCGCACGACGGAGTTCTAATGGCTGGGGTATTGAATGCGCTCTTTATTTGAAAGTTCGCGGTTTTCGTGTTCAGAACTAGTTAGATGTAATGTTCAATTCTTTAACCTCGTTAGTGCTTAGTCTATGGTTGCGTGATAGAACAAACTGGTTTCTGTATGTACTTAGTTGTAGGACATTACAAGTAAAGGTGGAGTTAACTTTTAAATACTTATATTATGTATAGGTTTAAATGTTGTACTAAATAATCGTTTTAAGTGATACAAAGCCATATTACGATCTTGAGGGTTAATGATGAAAAAATTGAAAAGTCGTATGACCAAAATCAAGTTGTCTTGTTAACTATGACTGGTGCGAACTCTCCTATTCATATTACTCGAAAACTACACATCTTCCCGAGTACCGGTAACACATGTAACCCGAGGGAATCACAAATAACTAGCGCGCATATAACCATTTTGCAAACTAATATATCTGTGTGAAATCCCGGCGCAAACATAAAATCACATTCCGACCTTTCCGCGCCGCAACTATAAAACCGTGTAGACACTGCAAAACCGTTTTCCTCCGATTTGGCTCTCACAATAGCTCATTTGTTATAACCCGATAGCTAGCGTTATTACGGCCAAACAAATTGAGTCGAGCCTTCGCCACCTCAGACTAATGTAATTTCGGAGTGCGCGCCCAAGAATAGATATTTAGAGTGGATTGTTTTCGACAGACCGTAATGAAACTCTGATGCCGGGCCGAAATCAGTTTCGGAGGTGAGCGCGCCGCAGGGGGAGCTACATTGTAATAAGACGAGGAATAACCTAAAATAAACCGCCGAGTGTAGAACAAAGATGGACACGGCGCGGGGGCCAGTGCGACCCCTTACTGCTTAATTTGCCTACCGTAATTACTGTCCTCTAGGCTGGGGTAGGACCCGGGGCTCGACCCGGCCGTCTTCAGGTTATATTGGGCTCGTGCGGGCGCCGCGTGTGTGCGCTCCGCAAATACTACTCCCTTGTCGTTAAGTATGAATACGGGTGTGGACAAAATGTATTAGCTTAGGCTGAGATTCGGACCGTGTTTGCGCAGCGATGATAGATTTATAGTAATTGTGTTATTAACGTTATGGGATAAGGGTTTTACGGGACTTAAGTAATGAAGGCTTTTACCTAATGCCGGGATTTATAGTGAATTTGCACACGTGGTGCACACTGAGTAATCAACTTAGTTTGCGCCCGCCGTAAACGAACTTGGGTTTATGGTTAGGTATTGTATGAAGCACTGTAGCAATCACTGCATTTTTATTATGTAAAACTTGTTTATAGACTAAAATGTATTGTTCATTCTGGAAATATAATGAATAAGCAACATGTATTTATTATCATGAAAGTCGTTTTTAGCCAAATTACTAAATCCATGGTTTAGTGCTCTAAGCGTAGGGTTAATCCCGCGGGTAGACCAAATAGTATAACTCTGTGCAGATTCCGTTCGCACACCGTCGATGACTTGACGTCACCATGCGTTCTTCATTGATGTATAGTATAGGGAGAAATAAACCAAATAAAAATAAGTTGGGCTGGGAGTAAGCTAGTTTCTAAACTCCCTGTCATGTTCATTAAGACAAAGAGGGTTTTAACAAGCAATCACCAAAGGACAATAATGAAGACTTGGAAAGTTTATTTATTTTATATATATTCAGATTTATTTGATTTTGAATAATACAAATAGAAACTTAATTTTTAGGGGCTGAAACAGTTTTTTACTATTTTCCGTAGTCAACACTTCCAATACAATTTTATTGGTATGTTTTAATGGTTGATACGAGACAAAGAGAGCGTCGTGGTTCAATGGTGTGGACAGTTGCCTTCCTACCGGGAGGGTAGAGGTTCAAATCCCGCCATGTACCAATGTGATTTCGAATTTTCGAAATAATATGTACGTTTATCCGACGCTCTTGCGGTGAAGGAAAATATCGTGAGGAAATCTGCACACTCCAGCGAAGAGATTCAAAGGTTGTGCGTGAAGTCAGCTAATACGCATTGAGGCCGCTTGGACAACTAAGGCCTATACACCCTTTACGGGTAGGCTCGTGCCCCTCGGTGGGGACGTTTAATTAGCTGATGATGAACGAGATATTATTGTACCAAATTTGTTTGCACAACGAACCAGCGTCATTAAGGCTAACTAGCTTTGTTCCTATTTATTTTTAAGTCACTTTACTCCGCAGTGAAATGCAAAAACTTTACCGAACTCATAACGACGAGGACACACTTTCTTTTGTTTTGGCGCGAGCGCCGATTGAATAAAACATTTATGTCAATGGAGTCCATTAGGATTCGACGAAGTTTCTAGAGTTTTTTTATGTATCGGCTGAGTTTAAAGTTAAACAAATCAATGGATGCTAATTATGTAAAAAAAATTAAGGGAGACCTTTTCAAATGGCTTAAGATTCTGTCAAATAATTAATTTATCTGCTAATGGAAGCAAACATATAATAGACATTGGCATCTGTTTGTTTTGGTTTAGTTGTATATGTATAAAAAATTTACTAGCTGGTAGACTCGACACCAAGTCGTCTAAGTAGGTAAGTACCATCGTAGTGCCAGTTATCGTCACGTGAATCAGGAGTGTTATGCACTTTCTTGTTTCGGGATGAGGGCACTGTAGCTAGTGAAATTACCGAGTGTAAGAGACCTAACATCTGTTGTCTCGGGTGACGGGCGCAGTGCGGCATTGATGGAGGATAATAACTATTAGTTGCTGGTCTCCTTCAATGCCGCTCTGTCATGGTCAGGCTTATCATTTACTATCAGGTGAGCGTTTTGACCGTCCTATACATTATAACATTAAAAAAAAGTATAATTTACCGTTGCTAAGTTCTCATGTTCGTTTGGAGTTAGACGGTTGTATGGTCTCGGGACATTTATTTATTCATTTTACCCTATTTAAAATTGACAATCAATTTATTTTAGAAATTAGATATCATTTAAAAATAATTCAATTCTCCTTATTAATAACTAACGTACTTCACCTTTTGAAAAGTTAACCACTAACTGTTTAATAGTGGACTATCCTTTGCAGAATTCGATCGCCATTTTTAATCTTTGTTTTCTCTTAATGCAACCTTTTCTTTCAGATCTCATACCAAGCATAAAATTCACATATTTTTATTTAATGAACATTTGTTTTAGTGATTTGCTAATAGTAGAAATGTGAATGAAAATAATGTTTTCGTTTAAGGCAGCCGACGAGTTCCATTTTCATTTTACATTAGTAAAAGCCCTATTACAATTTAATATGTGTTTAGTTTTATTCATGTTTCATTCCATATACGCCGAATCCTTCCACTAATCAAAATTTACAAATGCAAAATAATGTAGCTCGGTCCAAACAAACAGCGCACTTACGCTCACAAACGAGAACATAGCAAAACTAATCCGGGCGCGTTCTATCAAAATCGCAATTAAAAGCCCATTTACAGAGGCCGAGACGGACCTGGGGTCACCTCGAGGAGGTCGCTCGAATTGGCCATTAGCGGGCGCTTCGGACCTTGTTTACACCGCGCTTGCCCTAATGACGACCTTTGCACTGCTTCCCTTCGTTAAGGCAAGCGAAAACCTCACACTAAAAGGCACGATCCCCGGCTTGGACCCGTGGAGACCGGCGAGACGGAAAATGAAGAAACCAACCAGACAGAACGGGACAAAAGGCGATAGCTTTCGGATTAATACCCATGTACACGCCCGTTAAAAGGCTAGCCAACTCGCTCGGTGCGCCAGGGTTAACAAGGTTATTACGGGATGATCCCGAGTAACCGCCGCCGTAAAAGTGTTAATTATGTTACAGAAAATGGAGTTATTCGCGCTTGACGTATGGCCTCGTGCAAAAATGAGATTTGTCAACGTAATATAATTAAGGTACCCGTTAAACGAACGTTAGCGGGCTCGGTGACATATGTCGTATTACCATTATGACGTTGTGAACGGGCCTTTATAAATAAAAATCTTATTTGTCGAGCAATGTTATTTGAATCACGATTAGCTTTATAAATGGGGTACAGTTCATATTTATGTACTTGCATGGTGGGTAATATTTTGCATTTCATTATATTTATTTTTTAAAATTTACGACTGATACATCTATGGATAGTGACGATATATTAGAGAAGTGGTGTTTAAGTATAAGATCAAGTAGTACTTAATTCTAAATACTATAACTAGTGTATAATTTCAAAGAACACTTTGTAGTGTTATTTTTAAGACTTCTACTAAAGTCCACGCAGTTTTATGTTTTTAGCCTTTGCGGTTCGGTCATTTAAACATTGTGAGATTGCTGCATAGTCCAGGAGCCTTGAGTTCGAAGTTTGTGTGAAACCGAAACAAAAACAATTTCTTTTATACTGGTATCTGAGAAACTCTTTATTGGGATGGCTTTTCGCTGTTGGGCGCTGATGGCCTTTACAGCTTCATAAGGCGAGCATAGTTCGTTCACAGTCTTCACAGTGTGCTTTAACCTTATGCCTTATATTCGAATACATAAAATTAGATCTAAGTACGGTATAAATTGATAGTATAGTCAGACTACTTGAGTGCGATGGCAGTGCCTTGTCTACGGTTGAAGTTTATCACAAGTCAGCGGGTGTCTTGACAATTCATATAGTCTAATTGTTGAATACCAAGCGTTCTTGGTCCGATTTCTGGGAGTACCTACAACATGCATTTGTGTGCACAAACATGACTATTTGTATTGGTTTGGGATGTCATGTAATAATATGTATTGATTAAAAAAATAATTCAGTATGTTTGTCCGATGTTAAGTACCTATAGAACTAGCTGCTTAAAATAGGGCTAGTTGGCGCTGCGTTATATCAGTATATTTAATTATATCGCGCGTCATTAAAAGTAGCATCTCGCACAGCGTATCATATCAACTGGCCACCTCTTCCGCGAGCAGGCCGCGGCGGAAATATGACGAGGCGCGACACCGCACGCAGGTACTACGCAGATTGGATCGAGTTAATTTCACTCCACAAACAAATTGACAAAGTTTAGAGCGGGGCATATTTCTTCGGTGCCCCCGCGCCCGCCGCCTGACAGATTCCCGCGTAGCGGAAATTAAATTTCACATCCGAACAAGAACGGGAGAGCTCGTAGCGAACACGTGTCGCGCGACAACGTGGCGATGCCGCGACGGAATCGAGATTGATGGCGAATTCGGTTCGGCTCTAAAGCAGCTAGTGGAAGCGACGGTGATGACACTGTACTAGAGTATTATGTAACTAGAGTTAACCTTATTGATTCTATTCAACCTGTTGCAGTCCGATGCTGGACCAGATGCCCTGACCCCGCCTTCCTCTTCCAGCTTCCACCATTGACCTTTCGCAAGTTGTCAGCTCATCGGGCCGGAGTGTGTCCTACTCTTCTGCTCCATTAATTGATAAAATGTATCCATCCACCCATCCATCTACTAACTACTTACTATATAATGCAGATAAGGCTTAGGTTTACCTGCACTGGAATTGCATGTTATGATTTACTTTTCTGTTAGACTAATCTGTCCCTGTTCTAATGATATTCGCTTTTCATATGAGCTAGCCCATGCAATAATAGTGACGTACCTTTTCAGAATTAGTAGTGATTATGCTAGAAATTGTGTCATCAAAAATGCTTGCTTGTGTCCTTTCTGAACTCTCATTACGAAATTTAAACTTAAGGCTACTTAAAAAAAATCTAACATACCTCATCACAATTGGTCAATGAAAATAACAACCCCAAGCGCGTAACGCCCTCTCATAATCAAGAAGGTGCGTTAACGCGAATTTATCGCGGGGCGAATTTCACTTTAAATTACAAAGGTAGCTGCCGGAAAAGTAAAAATACATTCCAACTTCATTATACGTATCACTGGCTCTCTCGAGAGTGTGTTATTAAAATATATTGTGTACGCACCTTAATTCCGAGGGCTCGACTAACAGCAAATAAATTAGTTATGCCCAATATTTTCACCCTAAATGTTATTCGAAGCCGACTGTATGAGAGTTAGGAAATTGCGAGGGCATATTTATCAGATGATGGGATCAGTGTTACGGGAGTATTTTGAAATTAGACATTTTGACTTTATTGTCTTATTTGGAATTTAAACCACGGTCATTCTTGCAAATTAAAGACGATAGTACAGATTGTTTTTTTTTTCACAATTAACAATAATAATAAACACGTCTACCATGTTTGAAAAATTTTTTCTTCACTAACTAATGATTACGCTTGTTCAGGAGTATTATTAGCTAGTCCATCAAAGACGTGTTATTTGTCAATTTACTTGACAAACATATTTCTAAAATATTAGTTCCACAAAAACAAAGTTAAATAATTTTATCACATGATATGTAGTTAAACGGCAATATAACAATTAACTTTTTATGACCAATATTCTTTGCACACTCTTAAATTTTTATTTATTTAATTAAATTAAGAAATAACAGAAATTCAGCGTATAATTTTTATAATGTGCTCATTAAATTTATGTGAATGCAACATTTTACTTCGTCACAGTTTTTCCGTCATTTCAGACATCTGTCAAATAGTCGGGTCATGACAACTTACAGTAACACAATCGTACCTCGCTTACACTTTTGCATTCTTATAAAGAGGTAGAAAATTTTCGGTCTTACTTGTATTTGCATATACACTTCTTTCACAGGTGACGCTCCTTAATTACATTCGAGAAGTTTCGGCTAAGTTCATGTAAATTACGCTGTTGCTACCGTGGTTACTTATACGGTAACCTAACAAATACCGTACTGACGTGAAGCTATCACTATAGTGTATAATGGCGTACAATATTAGCCTTTTAAATAAATAAAGCGTACATAAATAGAAAACATAAATTTAAGAAACTATTCGCTGTTAGGTGTCGTAAACACATATTACGACATCTCTTTTCATTATTAACCTACGTGCAAAATAACTGAGATACTTTAGATTTCTAATAAACTTTAATGAGCTGTTTCGACGTATTTTTGTATGGACCACGAAACGTCATACCATTGTAGTAGGATATTTTAAAACAAGAGCGTCTCTACTTCTGAAACTAATAAAATTTACGAATATTCGTCAGAAAAAAGGCAACGAAATTTATGAAAACTATAAACATGGCCACGACAACACTGGCATGTTATTTCTGCAAGCTCGGGGCCGTCTTGCACTCTGACACTCGGTTAAGACTTACGAACTTGCAACAAAGGCTCGAGAGGAAACCATTATGGCCCTCAACGCCAACGGACGCTTCGTTAGGGGCTAGAAGTAGAATACATGTCACAAGATACTGTCGAGATTTGGCCGTATTATTTTTGCTGTTACATATTTAATTGTGGGTCAGTATTTTCTTTTTTTTGTATCTGAACTCAAACAACAATCAATAATCATTTTTATATTTCGGTAAATGTGTCATGGTCCTCAAAAATAAAGAAAATATATGACTTGTATAATGAGGCTTTATGCTCTCACCATTACTATAAATTTTACGTCTGTTTTCCTTTAGCCTTACCTAAAAAAATAATGTTTTGGGTTTGTGTTATAGCCGTGACTGTTAATGATTAATATAAGCATTTAAACAAAGATCTTATGGTATAGTTATTTTAAATAAATAATAAATTAGGAAACAAACTAGTAATCATTTGTAAACAAAGTCGAGTATAAATAACAGTACCCTTAATATCCGCCCAAAGCATACATATAGACTTATAAAAGATACAACTCTCAAAAGTAAGATTTCGATTGCGAAATCCACGTTTACTCAATCCCCCAGCGCAAATAAACGAAAGGCATGGTATAGTTCTTGACGACTTCTTCAGCTCTCATTTATACCGAAAGTGAGACGCCTTGATTACGCCCCCCTGTTTGTACATTGCGTAATTAAGATGCGATGCCATCAAAAGAAACACGCTATTTATTAATTTGCCGGCAAATGTTTGCTTTTAATAACCGATGTGTAGGCTTAATGGGCCCTGAGGGACGCGGAAATGCTGGTTATGTAAATCAAAACGTTGGTGATAAATAACCATTTATTGTGTCATTCGATGGAGATTTGAGAAATTGAAGAAACCATATGTAAATACTGTTTACTGTGTATTTGAAAGTCTATGTGTTTTGTATTTACGATCTGCGGGACAAATAATCACGCGCAGAAAGAAACAAAACTTATCCATTGCCTACCTTGTTTCGATTGTAATAAGTACTATGTACTTATAACGATTCTTATAAAGTCACTTCATTGGAAAACAAATTTCTAATAATATGTGCTATTTATCACAATATCGTTTCGTATAAATATATTATACTCTTCTTGTGAAATAACTTTGCTTTACTCCGTGCTTAAATCAGAGAGATGTTATTCCAATAACCGCACAATCCTAATTACCATCTACATGAAATCTGCGTCAAATCCTCCAATAACATAACTGTCTTAGCCGTTAAAGAGCATCATAAGATCACAGAGTGCCATAAGACAGGGCTCTTGACACGTCAGTCACGTAACCCCTGCAGGACAGATGGGAAATCGATGTCATTATGATAGATTATCCGTTAGGGCAGCAACGTATGCCTCTGATTCTTGTTAGCGATGCCGTCTTGCTAAGAGCACTCGTCGGCTCGGCGACTATTGACAGATCGCTGGTGGGACAAGCGTGCGGTGAGATGACCTTAATGACTCGATGTATCGAATCGGTGCATCGAGTTGATGCGTCGATTCGGAGGATGACTTAGCTTACTTACAGCTATTAAGAATATTACAAAGCTAATAGACTGAAAAATAAATGTTGTTTTTTATTTGTTACTAAATAGATTTTTCTTTCAATCATCAAATGTCTCTTTCACATATACTTTCAATGACTAAAATAAAATAATTGTAAATTAAGATATTCAGTAGTGAGTAATCCAAGTAGCTGTATCTTACTGAGAAGCGCTATCAAGAAACATTTAAGTAACTGGTCCAATTTTCATAATTTCAAATTTTTTGCCTTCCAGAAAGATTTAAATACACAATCAATCCAGAGAGATACTTGATAGAGAGCTCACAAATCGTAACTATGGATATACCTACTAGTACGAGTAGTTAAACCGATAGATTGCCAGCCTTTGAAGTGATGTGCTCATTTCTTGAAGGCATCTTGGTTCCTAATGTTAACCTTATCATATTAGTGGAATATTCACAATAGGATCCCATAAACGTAACATACTCATATGCAGTAACGCTTGATTGCACGCAAATTATGGCTACGGAAACGTCAAATTTGTTACGCGCGGGAGCCAAGATACTTCAAATTCAGCACACCCTACTGGTTTCGCCCTTTATTTTGTTCACAAAAGGTTTGTACCCGGCCTAATGAACGTTGTTGAGGCCTGTGGTGAATATATTACTGACTTTAGTTACTTTGCACATGAGGGCATGGGTGATGAAGATGGCGGCCAAATTTAATCATGGAAATTTCTACACTTACTAATGATAGAGCTTATAACAGGTTCCTAATTATCAAATATTTTAAAACAATTACTTTATTTGACCATATTATTTAAAAGCATTAACAAATTATTCTTCTCAGTTGTAATCAATTGTATTTGTTCTATATATGTATAATACTATTTTCTCAGCTGTTTTAGGTAATAATTATGTAATTAAATGTCTCACTTTACACTATCGTTGATATGGTATGAAAGTTCAAAAGCTGATTAATTTCGTTATTAAATCTCATCATAACATAACATTTCATCATAATGGGGTTTTGGATCGTAATTCGCCGCAGTGGGTCCAGTGTACCACCAGTTGGTGATGGATATTGTATAAAGTTAATTGTCTTTTGTAATATAAATATATATTATTTTGCCATAGTGTGGAAACTATAATAGCCCACCTGATAGTAAATGAGACTGCCGCTCAAAATGTATTTTATTTTATGTATTTTTAATGCTCGCAGCCACCAGTAGAGGTCATACTCGCATAATGCAGTGTCGGCACTTTGAATCGTAATTACTATTGAATTGGGAACAATAATTAATTCTAATTTCATTGTTTTGACAACTTCATCAGTATCACCTAAACCCGAACAACCTATAGTCATGCTCGAAAGAATTCTTTCCCACAGGAAAGAATACAAGGAAGAGAAGAAAGAAAAGGTAAGTTATGGACATATAAAAACGTATAAAATGCCAATGGTTCCGTGGCTTTATCAATCCAATGAAAATCAAAATAACATACCGTTACAAAATTAGCTACACAAAATAGAACGCAGTGATTACGGCGCGAAATTAAATGAGACGAGTTTATGTGGCCATATAAAACCCAGTTTGCATCGTATAAAATGTAATTTTATTGCGAAAGTTACCTGTACTCGTGCGTAGGAGCAGCTAGTTGTGGGCCGCGACTCGCGAGTTACGAGTATGCAAATTAAACGTGTTTCATCTTGGCATATTCACGGGGGCCCGTCACTGTCAAGCCCGTACGTCTGTTTATTAACTTTTTGCTAATTAGACAGGCCCCAGGCACGTCTGCGCGTATGTTGGCATTTTTAATTACGCGCGATAATTTTGTCTGGCGAGACCCGAGCTGTGCCACTGGCGCGAGGAATGAGTAACGTTAAGCACGCAATTAACAACGTTTCTAATTCTCGTTGCTAAGTGTTTTTATTGAGGATGATGTGCGAAAGATAAAATGAACAAATACTATGTAACGGAGAAGAAATTTGAGTGAAAATATTATTTTGTGAGAAGTTACGACTTGAGGACCATAGGAAACATTTACACTGATTATGGCCAGAACACCAAAATCCTTGATTTTTATAGTACCTATAGCATCATATTGCATACATCGAAAATCATTTATTTAAAGTATTATGTAAAAACATATGTGTATCAATTAATATGAAACTTTATTTTTCTCAATCAAAATTATATGTATCAAACATTTAGGTTGTATCACTTTTTTATATCGAACTTATTTTATTATGATATTTTTAATGGACCAGTAAGCAAACATTTTTGATCATAGTAAGGAATTTGTAATGGAATCGAATTGTTTCAGATTTAGCATAATGCTTAACTGAAAACATAGCTATTGTATTTTGCTCAGATATAAGTTCAGATTTTTTATAACGTAAGTGAACGGGATTGTCAGTGCGCACATGATATAATGTTATCCCTTGAACTTGTAGATATTCTTGAATCCTTTCATCTGAGGGAGACCATTTAAAATGTCGTCTGCAATTGAATATGCAAGGATATATTTTAACCTGTGACTTAAAATATGTATGTCACCAGATAACCAATACATTGTGGTTCATCTTGGTTCCATAAATGTATCATATGCGACAGCTGTCACGTACCAATAGTAGTTGTCCACTTTTTAACCGACTTCAAAAAGGAGGTTACTCAATTCGACCGTGTATATGTTTTTTATGTTTGTTGGCGGATATCTTCGTCATTTATGAACCAATTTTGATGAATTTTTCTTGTTAAAAAGAGGATACTGTAAAGGTGTTCCAATTTCCAGAGAAACCTTATAAATAAAAAAAACAATCACTGTTCTTAAAATATGTAAATTATAATTTATATCCAATAAAACCTCGTCCCGAGACGCTCAAAATGTCACGGATCAAGTGAAGCCAAATCAAAACAAAAGGAAGGGGATGCCATACCTACATTGTAATCACTTCGCTCTGTCAAACACACGTTCAGGTAAGGCACGTTTAACTTAAAATTTTCACTCCCCGGTAGCTTTTTACTAATTCGCCAAGTGAAAAGGGTTCGAAGCAATACAGTTTACTGCTTATTCAGTATTTATACGTTTGGGGGCTGCCACTCGTCTCGGACCGGTGCAAGGAAAATTTGTAAAATTTGCACCAATTAACAAAGACCCTTACTATATATCTCGTTTAAGGTTGAACGAAAAACAACTGGTACGAGAATTGTAATTGTCTACAATCGTTATATTGCTATATGTGCTTTATTTATGTTAATAACGCTAAATATAATTATGTTAATAAAACAGATTGTTTTTGTGTTTATTTTATGCTGGTAAAAAGTGGTATTTGGTTAGCTTAAGACATGATCTTATACACAAGCTGTGTTCTCTTCAGTTATTTTACCCTGTACTGGTAAATTCAACACCGTGCTAGAAGAAGACATTGTTGTCTGCAGTCCTTGTAGTGTGTTAAGGACTGAGACGGCAGTAATGTTACAAGACACTGTGATTTGGCAACTTTACTTCATAAGTTAGTCACTGTACTGTAGTTAATCCCTTTTATGAGATCACTGATACATTATACATAACAGTTACAACCAGATTGTCTATCATACAAACCAAAAAATATATATTTACACTTAAAAATTTTAAAACGATAAAAATTATCACTATAATAAATTGGATTTAAACAGTTGCTTTGAAACGAGTGACCTTTAGTTTTAAGCATTATAAATTATTATATTTATTGATAATTTTAAAAAGCAAGGTTGATAATTTTATAATATATGCTCTTTAATTTTACTTTGGTATAAAAGTGTTTGCTCCGTTCTTTATTCTCTCTCAAATCCAATCTAATACACTTAGTGGAGGAGAAGAAAATATTAAAAAGCTGAAAGTTAGATAGGGTATAAAGAGTTGTGTGCAACTCACTGAGTTTGTTTACGAACAGGCTCACAGCCAATCGTGCGTAATGTATTTATGATTATTGCCGGTGCCCCCGTGCGCTAGTGCTTGGAATAGGGTGAACCCTTCGATTAACTAGAGAAGGAATATGCGACATTTGGAAAAGTTAGTAATAAGAGCAAGTAAATAAAAAGTAAGCATCGGTAGCTCAATGGTGTGGACTGTCGCCTTCCTACCGGGAGGGCTGACGTTCAAATCACGACACGTACCAATGTGTTTTCGAATTTTCGAAAATATATGTACGTTATCCGACGCTCTTGCGGTGAAGGAAAACATTGTGAGGAAACCTTCATGCACGCCTGCGAAGAGATTCGAAGGTTGTGTTTGAAGTCGTCCAATCCGCACTGGGCCCGCGTGGACGACTAAGGCCTAATCACCCTATACGGTAGGCTCGTACCCCTCGGTGGGGACGTTTAATGAGCTGATGATGATGATGAAATAAGAAGTATTAGTAGAAGTTTAATGTAAACGATTAGAGACTTTTTGAACTACTGCTGTTGGTTACAGACGGCATTTACAGATTTATTAAGCCTTTGGTAAGCGAATAAGACTCTAAGCCATGTTTGATTCAATAAATAGGGATATGTTATTAGATTCGATTTACTGGTTACTATAACTGTGTTGTGTTATTGTATATCAATGTTTTTTTATGTTACAAAGAGCACATGACGGCCACGATGCTCATTGATGGTAAGTGTTACGCCTGACCATTACAGAGTGGCATTGGAGGAGACCAAGAACTGGTAGACAGTTATAATTCTCAATCAACGCAGCTCTGTGTCACCCGAGACAATAGATGTTAGGTCTCTTATACCCGGTAATTTCACTTGTTTATGGAATTAACAATATGTAGGTACTGCTTACACAATGATAGTGTATAGTTTTGCCTAAATATCTACATTTGGCATGCAGTTTGAACATAGCTGTACTTACAAAAGTTTACCTATCCACTAACTAAGCATCGAACCTGTAAAATGGGAACTAAATAACGGCTCATAAATTATCTTTGCTATCCTTAGGTCTCTATTTTATATTATTTTATATTTATACACAATGGTGATGACGTGTATAATTTTATACATCCGTGTATAAATATAAAACAAACAAACTAATGCAGACGGAAAAATCAAAACACAGAAATGTTGTACTGCAAGGATATCGAACCGCAAACTCTTAGTGATGTAGCTGACTTTTCAACTATTGGACCACTTGGGGCAATCATACTGACATGTTCGTTAGATTATCTAAACTATCTGAAATATTGTGTTGAGTGTTGAGATTTGTACATATTTGGTTATTAGCGCTTATTAAGATTTAGGCCTCAATATTTCAAATCATCATCGAGATAAATCCATACATAATGTGGATATTTGAATTATTACGTGATATATATGTAAAAATATAGTTTGTTTAACAGAGTAACACCGACCATTTCTCAATGCACAACGGCCGACATAAACAAAAAACCCACCTTTATTTATATCCAAAGCCTGTGCTACTTAAGGCTTGCCAACACGGTTTATTAGAAGCGGTCTAAATATCGGCGGCTTAATCCTCCGTTGGTAGACCAGGGTTCTTAATCCATCACGTAACCGAGAGCCGTCGAGAAATCGTGTTACATCAACGAAAAATGTATTATAGGAGGGGTGTACCCCCACCGCCTTCTATCGGACAAACTTTGCTAATACCACCCTCTAACATAATCGCAGAGCCTTTTACGAGAAGAATTTATGGGGATGGTCCCGATTTCTCCTCGTATTTATAGCCGAGCGTGGCTGTTACGTGCTTGCTTGTTAATTATGAGATGTAAAAACTGCTGCGTGGAGTTAATGGGTGGCAGCAGACGGTGGGAAACTACACCGAAAGCTTGTTTGGGGCTTGCAGATAATTTTATAGAGACGCAGATCATATTTTATTTCATATTCATAATTAGGTTCGCTTAGATATTATATGCTTACCTTGTTATGTTTAGCTTTTAGCTGTATATATATATGAGCTCTGTAAAGCTCTAGGCATCTCACGTATTGAATTGAAGCGAAGAACTGTACAGTGAATTAGTTGAGACATAAGCGTTCTAGTCGATAGTGACTTTAAATCAAGAGGGCTGATAATATGATAAACAGACTGGTTGTGACATGTCTCTTACAATATATTAAGATTATTTCTAGGCCCTTAATTATGTAAGTAAAGTAGTACGATACTGAGAGAGCATGAATCTTTGAAAGTAATGTTCATATATTATGTAACTTCAAAAGCATTAAGTTTTGATAAGAATTGACAACACTAATTAATAAATTATCACTTTACTAGTTTAATCATAAACGTACAATAAAAGTCACCATTAGTTTCATTAGAAGAACACATGTTTGTTCCGATTGAGAATAAAACTCGAATTGACATGTATTACAAAACGTTTGAATCAGTACAAAAAACGTTATTCCGTCAAAATTATGACAATACATCTTTACCACTTACAGCAAGTTGGAGAGCCAGTAAGTTGAAGCTGCCACACGTGCAATAAGACACATCACGGTGGCAAGTTGCCACAACAAAGCCACAACTCGTCCCCTTTATAAGTACATCTATTGCATTGTCGAATTCACTTATACGGCCATGGCGCTCGTGACACACGAAACGACTGGAACTCGGAGCATTTTATCGAGCCTTAATGTAAGTTATGTTAGACGATATGGTCATCTCTTAGTTGTGTTTGTAACGAAACTGATGAGTATGTTTACGTTCGAAATCTTAACACACAAATACAATTATATAGCTTCAATGTTGCTAAGAAATCAGAAATATTCTATGTCACAAAGAATAACGATAATGAAAATAATAAAAAATTGGCCAAGCGCGAATCGGAATCGCCCGTGGAGGGTTCTGGAGCAGCAAGTTACATAAAATAATGTAATTTTTATTTACTTAGGCATCTACTACAGCTTAAATATAAAAAATAGTGGTTCACCGTTTTTGACGTATAAAAAAAAACTACTCACCAGAAATCGTTCAAACTAAATTTCGTTGTTAGATTTTATGGTAATATATATCATAATTTTTTTTCGATTTTATTAACCACATAGTTTAGAAATTACAGGGGGGGACACAATTTTTTCAACTTTGGAAGTGTCTCTTGCGCAAACTATTCAATTTATGAAAAAATGATATTAGAAACCTCGATATTATTTATTAAGCTCTACACATTGATATCACACAATCGATGAATCGAATCGGGATTCGATGAAAAAAAATTTTTGAGCTTCAGTTCAATGTATGGGGAACCCAAAATATTTTTTTTTTTCAAGTTTTTTAATAAAACCTAATAGCGGTTTACAGAATACATATACTCCTCACAAAGTTTGAAAAGTGTAGTGCTTATAGTTTCGGAGAAAAAAGGGGTTGTATTATTCGGACGGACGGACAGACAGACAGACTTGACAAATCTATAAGGGTTCCGTTTTTTGCCATTTGGCTACGGAATCCTAAAAATGGTTCTGGTTGCTGCAAATCATAGCAATATTTTTTTTTTCTAAAAGAAGAATAAAATGTTGTTATTACGTTCTGTGTTTGGTTTGATTCTTCATAAATAATTATCAAATCGTTTCCCCTCAACATTGAATGCCAAGTAGTTTGCGGTGGTATGGTCACGTTCAGAGACGTCCCGATGACCATATGGTAAAACTTGCTCTAAAATTGCCAGAGACAAAGCTTACGCGTGGAAGACCACCCGCCACCTGGTTGACGACGGTCGAAAAAGACCTAAATAATACTCATTTGAAGGAAGACGAAGCGCAAAATTGTGCCAATTGGACAATGCGGACAAGGAAGGCCTACCCCAAGTTAGTGGGAAAAGGTCTAGACTGAAGAAGAAAAAGATAGAATGCCAAGTAGTAACTTTTGACCCTGTGTGTAATTTTTAAGAATTTTATACCATTAGCTAGCTTGAAGATTAAGGCTGAAATTTTTTAAATATTTGTTTGCCAAATTCACTGTTTGTGTGTGAGCCATGTTAGCATGCAGCATTATTGGCTCGCGGGTAGCCGTGGTTCGTCTAGCCGGTCGCCGTCTAACACATTCTCACCTGGGGCCCGGACTTGGTAAGACTTCGCAACTTTGACGGCGCTTCAATGCGGACTTGAATTACTGAGCCAAGACCTCAGCAATCGATGGCTTTAGAACACTAAAGTCTTTACTCGGCTTTCAGATATGTTGCTCATTTTTATTATTATTGGTAATAATGTGTTTCAGGTATTCGCGCAACATGCGCCTGCTTCTATTCTTTATTTCTTTGTTTGTTTTACTTCACGACTGTACAATCGGCTTTTTTGTGCGGTGGAGTTTGTTACCCATTAAAACTAAGTTTGCATCATACTATTTTTTTAAATATATATAAAAACAAAAACGCATATTGAGGAGCTATTGTACGTAACTAATACTTATAATATAATGGAAAAGTAGAGTGTTTTATCTTATAAGTAATGAGGATTTATTGTATTAAATTATTATATTTAATAAAATAAAGGTAAAAATAAGTTAAAATTAAGTTTCTTCGACTCTTTCCTTATGCACAAACACCAAGTTACATGTTATATATTTATGTACTTTTATTATGAACCATATATTGACCTCTTAATAAAAAACTAGGTGCAATTAACTAAAAAAATCACTCATAGGTAACACACATGTTATTATCTTAAATAACATTATTTAAAATACATTCTCAAAACATTGTAAATGTAAGCGCATTACATTTCAGAGTGCTTAAAGTAGCCAAACATCTTGTGGGCGCCTCCCCCAACATCATCTTAATGCACACCGAATAATATTTAAACCAGATAGCTGTCTCGTAAATCAATGCACTGGTGGTGCGTATATTTCATACTTAATTCTTTCGAGCTATGGGTTCCTGGATGGTTTATGAGACTTCTGTATTACACGAATATTTTGAAGAAAACATTATTTTTGAATTTTTATTTCTATGCCACTATTAAATATTGATTGGTTTTCGCTTTAAAAAGTACAATAATATTTATTTAACTTGCATATTTTGCCTAGAACATATTGCAAGACGGAGAAGAAGGGCAGATAGTTCAACGTCTTTCTAAATATATATAACTCAAAGGTTATAATAACTGACTGACATAGTGATCTATCAATGCACAGCCCAAACCACTGGATGGATCGGGTTGAAATGTGGCTTGCAGGCGGATGTTATGACGTAGCGTCCCCTAAGAATGCATTTTTATGAATTCTATGGTGAATAAAAAATACTGTTTAACGCGACCGAAGCCGCGAGCAAAATCTAGTTATATATGTTTTACATATAGGTACATTACTTTAGTACTTTAGCATTGTCATATTGGGAATCACATTTTTAAAATAGACATTACGATTTAGTATTGGAGGGTGATAGAATGCCTCCCTGTCATCATTACACGGGCTCAAGCCAATCCTATCTGTTATTTTTTGTGATAGGTGGTGGACAGTATTGACGGAAAATATCATTACAATATTTAGTTAAGCCATAAATTAACTAGATGCTGAATCTCATTCAAAAAGTGTCCTCGGTAAAATTCTGCCCATCGCGTCAGTTGGGCTGAATTTTCATTTAAAATCACGTCGCTCGCTACATGTCATAGTGACATAGTAGCATGCTCGTGCTTTTGATATGATACCCTTTTAATGACGCGCTTAAGTCAAAATTTTCACGAATAATTTTATGTCATATGATTCACACAGAAAGGTACTTCTTAATTAAAAGGAAATAGTCTGACTCAGTAAACAGCTATTTCAGTAACCGATATATAAGAAAAACTACAACGTACAATCTGAAGAAAAATTCAAGCAAAAAATAAAAAACAAATTCATCAAAGTCATTGACATTTAAATTATTCTATAGAATCTGATAAGCTGACACTGACAAGACACTGTCAGTAACAGAATGAGATAAATAGCTGACTCTTCCCACCCTCGAGCGTACCTGTACGCCGAAGAAAATTAGCCCATCTCCCCTCACTTGTTGACAGATTCTTTTCCGAAAACCGCAGTCATATTTGCACACATATTTCAAATTTAAGACAAGAACAGAAATTGATTAATATTCTTGTAGGCGAACCATAAATCTTGTGTTTGGGCGAATCTCAGCTGTACTCCCCTGGCACCCATATATCGCATTATCATGGCTTCGACGCTGCCGTACCGCGTTCGACTCCCGACGCGGTACGTCTCAGGGATTACGTCTGGGCGAACCATTGTTTTGGCGAAATATATTTGTTTTATGGTGGAAATTTGGACATGCACATATGAGAAGTGGCATTTCTATTTTGCTTCTTACATATTATATTGTGACTATAAGTGTCGGTGGCTCAATGGTGTGAACTTTTGTCCTCGTATCGGGAGGGATGAGGTTCAAATCACGCCACGTACCAATCTGTCTTCGAACTTTCGAAATTATTTGTACGTTATCCCACGCTCTTACGGTGAAGGAAAACATCGTGAGGAAATCTGCGCACGCCTGCGAAGTAATTCTAAGGTAGTGTGTGAAGTCGTCCAACCCGCACTGGGCCCACGTGGACGACTAAGGCCTAATCAGGGTAGGCTCGTGCCCCTCGGTGGGGATGTTTAATGAGATGATGATGATTTCATTCTTCTATCACTACTTTTTATGTTAATAATCAGAGGGTAATTGCCAAGCCTCTCGCACATGCCGTGTTGAAGAAATTTTGTGACTAGAAATTCCTATGTGGAACACACAACCAATTACACACGAACAATATCTACCGTCAAATTGATTTCACAATTGCAAAACCCACTTTTGGGCTCGAAAGCTAAACGCGGCTCGTTATGTATAGGCGTCCCATGTAAATGTTGGGTCCACAATGGACCGAACAAGTCTGCTGCCTTTGATTCCAAAATTCACACCCCGGTTTACGCTCACTAATTTTCTTGTTCGGACAATCTCCCGGCGAGGGTCCACAATAATAATTTCTGAAACTATTATAGTCGATCCTCTCTAGCCAGTAATTAATTTCGCCATAAACTGTACCAATTGAGGCGTGAAAATTTCGTGTAGGCTGACTCGGGGAGTTTTGAAGGAGATAATTAATTTTGAGCAGGCTGTATTTTTAATTTCATGTTCTATCGTGCATAAAGTAGAGTTTAAGTTTGATATAAACAAATAAAGTATTCTTAGGATACTCAACATATAGTAGTTCAAGATGGTTCATCAATGGAAATAAAATACGCAAGAACTTTCAAGAATAAAATTGGATACGAGTAAATAAGTAAGTTCCATCAGCACATGCAAGATATTGGGGAAGGGATATTATGTTCAGGACGGTGAAGATTATTTATATTGAAAGTAAGATTAAAATAAGATCACTCTGTTGTCATGTTTTGATAGTACTAATTTTGATACGACTTCCATACATTAGAGGGCACACCCATCAATTCAAATCGGACCCGCGTGGTGTGTTACAGTCCAATCTTGCAGTTGTTAGCTGTACGAGAAAGCCTATACGTTATATGCTGATGATGACGATAATCTTACGAAAGAATTTCTTGAAAATTATTCTTAATTTTTCTAAGTAAACATATTTTGTATTTTAAAACAGATTTCATATTAGTTCTATAAAGGGATTAAATATATCCAGAAATAACAACATTTAAAAACATGTAAGTACATTATTATTTGTTTTATTATATTCATATTATGTTTACTTAAAATATAAAGAGACTTATTATTTGGTTGGGTACAAATATTGAAATTGTTAAGATAGGTTTACTTTGTTATTGCTGTGAAATAAAATAGCAAACGATAAGTATTTAATCCTTAGTGTAAAAAATACGCCTTCCCAGCTATGTTTTACAGTCGCAGCGTTAAAGATAACCAATAACTATTATCACTCTTCACCGCCATCAAAAACGCCCTTCGCCAATCACCCGAGATACCAGATGACTTCAGTGCGACATTTGACAATGTGAGGAACATTATTTCCCTTTTAGTTTTCATGGAAATGAACAAAAACCGCCGCCAACCAGATAAGTGATGATTCATGCGCACTTGAATGCACTATCTGCGCTGAAGTTGGGCCTAGACTTTACTGAATAACGTCAAAGAGATTGTAGAAGCGAGACTTCGTTTATATCACAATGCGCATATATAATAATCGTAGTTACAAAAATGGAATAAGAGCGAAAAAAGAAATAGTACTACATATTTTATATAAACAACTTTAATATCTGCAGTACAATTGTAACCAATAACTTTAAATATTATTTTTATATAAACACGCCCAGGCATATACAAATCATGCACATAAATAATGGTACTGCACGGGAATGAAATCGGGAACGTTTTGTGTGTAGCTGACTTCTCAGCCATACGTCATTAGAAGGTTAGTTGAAATGAGAGAGCGTTTCTCCCCATTATCCGTAACTGTCTCTCTCAAATCTATTCTGTCTAAGTCACATCATAATATTGAAGATATCAGCGAAAAGGTGTAGGGGCGACGAGAAGAAATGTTAAAGAACCGCGGAGATAACTCTCCATAAATAATATACTCTTTCTATCGCCTTTTCGTACACTGAACAATAAAGTTAACAATATCTAATTCTGATGCATTCCCTCAATTCCCACAGCCAAAAGACAACGCGAGCACACGATATGTGCTAAAAAGCCATTCCGCACAGCTATTAGTCAAACGAGCACGCTTCAACTCGCTCGACGGGGCTTAGCGGCTCATTGCAGGCGCAATAGCGTTCGCCTTCACGAAACGAAAACTTTTCGAATGGCCGACGGCCGGGCCTTTATTAAAACCTACCCGGCATATTGCATAACTGACGGCAATAAGTAAAGGCGGTCGCCTCTAGCCGCAACGAATTCAATATTCGGAGCGAGTTGGAAAGTTTTATTATTGCGGGCGTAAATATAATGAGAGGTGAGGCATTTACGTCTGGCGGGATTTACTGGAGCCGCGCGGTAAGACAGCGAACGCTCAAATTAACTTAGCGAGTGTTCGCGTAAATTAGTTGCTAGTTTTAACGTTGACGGAGGCTACAATGAGCGGATGGAGATCCGGAGACGGAATTTGTAAGGGCCAGAATGAATTTAGCTTTCAACAACTTAATACGCAAGGCTTGTGCGCTGAGGCAGGACATTTTACTTACTATAAATGTGTTAGTACTTAAGTTAAAATACGGTAAACATTTACCTGATATCTATTTATTCTCCTTATAAAATGAGTAGTTCGATAGGTAAACAATCAGATAGATCTTGATCTCAGAATTTCCAAACCGTCTTCGGAGTCTGACATGATTTTTGTGCAATTAACGACCAATTTATGACAGCCGGAACATAAGGTATAACGTATTCTCTGAAGCCTAGGATCATCTTAACTTTCGGATAATTAGGTGATTCAGCTTGTGATTCGGCTTTCTACCCAAACTGGGAAAAACCATACAAAGTTACTTTCACTGCAAGTTCTTGCCGAGCAGGAAACCCTTAAAGGCTTTTATCGTATGTATTTTTTTATAATATAGTATGCCAATAATTCCAATAATTGTACACAATTCAGTTGTTTTTTTTTCTTTTTATTGAATGTAACCTACCAATGAAGTCCAAATTCATAGGTGCCTACGTGCCTGCGTGCGTAGGTTCAGTCCAAACACCATATAGTCTGTATGTACCTATATCTGTATTTCTTGCCACATTTCAAATTTTTCTATGAAATAATAATTTTATAAAATATGAGTTGTGGTTGCTTAACTAGTCCAATCGTCATGTGAATGGCGATCTCAATCGACTACATGTTGGTGTGGGCTAAAACAATTTGATTCTGACCTTTATACACAAATCAGCTCACTTCGCTTTGTTTTCCACGAGTACAAATAACTATAACGTATATTTATTTTATCTGTGTAATTATATAATTTCAAACATATCATCTACGTAAACAAAACAGCGCAGAGCTACATGCAACCATTAGAGCAGGATATTGATTGAAGGTAACAAAGTTGGTTCACTGAGTGAAAAGTTGCCGGCATATTCTAAAATAAGCTAACTCACGATCCCGTCAGATAAATGCGATATCAAGCGGGTGCTTCCGTGCAGCCGGCTAAATGCAGTCAAGGTAGGTAATGCAGGAAGATACGGGCGAATGCGGGCGTTGTACCGTTCGCCAAAAAGTATTATTGTGTTATGAATTATACCTGTTTTTAAATTTGATATTATAATTAATGTTTTTAGTATATTTAATTAGCTTCATTTTAATTTATTTGTAATTTCAATTTGTACCACAAGATTTTTGTGAATTTTAAGACAAGAGGTGAGCAAAAAACAAGCCAACGCAACATGCAACATCAAAAATATTACTCTCTAGTATGAAGCTGTACTTTCCCTATCCGACATCTTTTTCATGAATCCGTTTTTTTCTCGAATATGGGAAAAATTTAAAAACTTTAATTGAAGAATAAGATAAGAGCGTTGGTAGCTCAATGGTGCGGACTGTCGCCTTCCTACCAGGAAGGCTGAGGTTCGAATTCCGACACGTACCAATGTGTTTTCGAATTTCCGAAAATATATGTACGTTATCCGACGCTCTTATGGTGAAGGAAAACATCGTAAGGAAACCTTCATGCACGCCTGCGAAGAGATTCGAAAGTTGTGTGTGAAGTCGTCCAATCCGCACTGGGCCTGCGTGGACGACTAAGGCCTAATCACCCTATACGGGTAGGCTCGTGCCCCTCGGTGGGGACGTTTAATGAGCTGATGATGATGAAAATGAAAAACCTTATGATTAGCTTTCGACTTAGTGTAACTGTATGGTTCAGGGGTTTATATGTAAATGACAAAAATTCTTAAAAATACCTATATTAGTTGATGAAATATTATTCTTTGATATATTGGTATTATAAACGTCTCTATTTCAAAAAAATATTGCATTGAAATACTGTTCAACGTATCGGTACATTGGTACTAGCTGCATATCACGAGTAAATGTAAAAATTATTTTTTCTTATTTACTTTAAACAACCTGTTAATTATTAATACCTGAATGTTCTTATGGGCGCACCGTACCTGAGTATACAAAATCACTAGGAATTAATATTGGAAGGATGGGATTGAATTGCTTTAATATTATTAAATAGATGAACCCATTCATATTTGTTCTACCGCTTGCGTTCTAGCCCTGCGGCTGAAGCCTTCGGGTAATTCTAGATTCACTAACATCTTCATAATATCTATATCAAAAAGCCTTTATACTAACACCAAAGCTAGACTACGCAAAAGGTAACATGATTACCTTAATGAAAATGAAAATGAAAATGAAAATGAAAATGAAAAGTGTTTATTCAGTTTAGGTCCTTAAAGAACACTTATGAATGTCAAATGAAGCTACCACTGGTTCGGGAGTATTTCCACTGAGAAGAAACCAGCAAGAAACTCAGTAGTTACTCTTTTCAAAAAAAAATTGTGTTGAATACAGATTCATTTGTAATCAAAATAATTATATAAAGCAAATTATATTTTCAATTTTTATCGTATTATGTATTGGTAAAAATATAATAATCTACAAAAGTACTATTAAGCAGTTAAGTATTATATAAATTTAAATAGTAGTAAGTAAGTAGTAATCTCTTCTAAGAATTAATTAAGCAGTACGGCATTCGCCAAATTCTATTATTCAATGAAAATATGCATTTCGGTGTTTCGAGAAGGGATCATGGGTAGCCAGATAGATTACTTTGTATTAGAAACCTCACATCTTTCGTCTCATGGTGAAGGCGAGGGTCAGAGTTAACGAAAAAAAAAACGTGTTTAGTATACTGTGATGGAAACAAATATTCAACAAAGTTTACAATGACAGGATGTTCAAATAACATGTTTGAATACACATTTATTTTTTTTGATGATCATAATAACTTGACTTTACAGGCCAAAACCTTAGTTTTGGGTAAGATGACGCTGTGTGAATCTTTTTGACCTATCGCAGTCCACTTCTGGTGTACACCGTTCTGCGCCAAATGTCCCGGTCTTCAGCATTTTTTCTCCTCATTCCGCTGTGAGAATGTATGGAGACATTTGTGTATTTAGCTTTAAAGTTTTATAACCTCCTGTTAATAATTTAACCTATTTTTTTTATAAATCATTATTAGCTTCCTGCAACATATCAAGGACCATCTATTAATAAATCATGCACGTTATCAAAATAAGCGTACCTCGACGCCGGCACTAAAAGTTTCATAAATGCAGTTTAATATCATGAGTGGTGCGCAATGACGCGGACGCATTATCGTGTGCACCTGCAGGAAATTGCATTAGTGGCGGCGCACAGAGCACAGCCACACTTAGGCTTTTCTAGTTACTCGCACGTGCGTTCAGGATGAGCAGACGGGCGGTTTACTATATGCTGATGATACTTTATTGACGAGAGAATAGTCAGTGAATACATGTATGTTATGTAAGACAAGCAGCTATTCTATTACAATGATGTGCTCCCAGACGTATCCGTCGACGGCGACACCCTGTCAGTCTGAATTTCGAATGTGAGCAATGACAAATGACTTGCAAAACCAAACTTTGTCAAAATAGTGCGGTTTCAAATTGCACAGTAAAGTTGGCCACTGGAATTATATGTATAATTATAGGAGGGCTTGGGTAGAGTTTTATGGAGTTGGTGTTTAGCATCAAGATTTTCAAGACGCGTTCACTCATATAAGTCAATGCCCGTCTTGACCGCATTTCGCCACTCTGGTCTCCGTGTTGCAAGCTTGACTTACAATAGTAAGTCATAGAATGTGTCACCGATTTTTTTATTCCGAGTGTCTCCGCTTCGTAAGGGTCGTTTCCTTGTTGGTTTTAGCTATCTTTGCATTGGGTCTGTGGGGTTAAGTTTATCAACACATTTCAGAGCCATAATTTGTGACATATAGTGGGAGATTAAACGAGTCTAGTGTACATCTTTAGGGGGTCTTCCTACAGTTGATCATCATTTTGAAACAACACGTTTATTGGCAAGATTACACTTGATACTAAGTCGTCTTGTTTGATTGAATCCTCTAATCTGTCATCATGTGTGACGAAGTAGTGTTGACTGTAAGTGCTTACTATCAGTTATTGGTTTACTTCAACACTGCACCTGCTATGGGCATGTGCAGTAGATACTATTATATATTAGGTGACGAAAACTAGTCGTCACGTTCACTTAGTTTTAAATTAAGTTAATCAATTATTTTTTCTACTTGAAACTTGTTTGCTTGAATCCTGAAAAGTGTACTTGGAACCCCCATAACTCTGTCATTGCATTACGATAAAAAAAGAAAAACCGCTTTTAAACCGTCCGCATGCATACACGATAGCCTATTTGCTCACGGGCGCGTGTACAGGCGCATAGGTGCATCGGATTGCGAGATGCTTTTGAAAGTTGCGCGCGCGCGGAAGTCGCATCGCTGCCAGGAAATTGAAGTCACCACCGCGTTCTCAAAGTACAAAACAATGCTTTGTGAAAGAAGGTATAATTTATCTGCAACGCTTTGAACGATTTAAATTGAATATTGATTTGCTTTGTCGTCTGTTTAGGATGGCTGATGTTAAAGATTAAATTTTGGAACAGTTTTATTTTCAATAAGTTTGTATATATTTCCGACTTATGTAAATGAAACATAGTAAAAATTAAAGTATAGAAATCAATTTTAAATTTTCTATCAGAAAAAAGTTGAACCTATCGCTTTTCTAAACGATGGCGTATTTTTATAGTAATAATATCAGTGTATTTAAAATTATCAAAAATACATCATATTACAGTCTTAAGATGTAAAACTTAACATTAATCTTATATTTTTTTTACGGCTAAAATATATTTAACGTAACTTTTTTATTGATGAGTGTTCTGTGTCATTGTCCCAACTTTCCCTTAACCTTTGTCTTGATTATATTACATTCCCGTTCATTAACCGTCATATTTAATAGCTACGTCCTACGCTAATCCGACGCGACCGCAGCCAGGTGGCTCCACCACGCACGCCTCCCATTGTAAATATTAGTTCGCCAACTCATCAATTCCGCTCAAACTTAATAAAATACTTGGCGCTTAATTGAAAATGAATACTGGCGGATCGATAAAATATTCCGCAGCCTTAATCCGCGATAATGAAGCCGCGCGAAGGGTTGTTCGAGGGCCCCAGTAATAAATGTTGCGTTCCAAATTTAAAATCAAAGTGCGGAATAAATTTTGATTAAGCGATTAGCCGGGCCTGTGAGGTGTTTGTGTTTCTTGGGAGCGTTTATTAGTGATGCTGCGACGGTAGCGGCCAATGAGGGGTTTTCGGGTGCTCACGTTGATTAACTTGGGACACCGCCCGCATACTGCGACTCTGTAGCGTACAAACAAGCGAGTGTAATCTTTACAATACAGCCATTACTTATACAAATATTGTATCAAATTAAATGCTTCAGACAGGGCGGAATAACCACCGCTTACAATGCAACTGTTACCCAAGTTATAAATAGTTATTACTTTTTCTACATCATCAATTAAGAAAAAAACCAGAGAAAGTCAGAGGTGTGAAATTGGTAGATATGTTACATGTGTTTTGTTCATATGTTAGAAATACGAATATTTAGAATAAGTGCAACAAACATTATTTAGGAATTAATTGGACATATGTTTAAATGTTATTTAGAGTACGGGGTGACCAGTTAGTTCACTTACGTATCTGATACGCTTGCCAATGACATACGGAAGTGAAGTAAGCCAATGAAGATTTCCTTAACATTCCCTGATCACCCGGGGCGATTTATTTTACACCCAGTAATTTTACTATCTACAGTGATAGAAACCTGAAACACCGATCCTGTTTATTGTATTTTGTTATTGTATTTATTGTGTCTGTCAATATACGTATCAATTGTGTTTAATATAAAGAATTTCAGATATATTTCCAAAAGGTAAAAAAGTATGAAGATACTAAGTTTCGTAATATCACAATTCACTAACAAAACGAGTGTACTATATAGCGTCCGCATCGTGAACTTTTCTCATATGTATTTTCATGGTTATGTCAGTAGTACACAAGCGTTATAAATGTGTATATAGGTTCGTCGGAATAACAGTAAGTAAGTTAAGTTAACGATTTTGTCAGCTAGGTAACTCTAGCGTAATGGTCCGTCATCTAATGAGTAGCTAAAAACTTGTTCTCGAGTCCCTCTGTGTCTCTCGAAAGGCCCGTTAACCCGTCGCTTCCAGGTTCTATCTACATTTGACACGTTTTGAACGAGCGAATGTTATTGAAGAAAGTATTGTCTAGCATGAACGTAAAGAAAGTAATACTCGTATTCTGAGTAAGTTAGAAATAATCTGCAGAAGCAATAAGTCAAATTCATAATTATGTAATACTGTGTACCCTAAGGGTTCTACGGTAAAGGCAAATATATGTACGTATAATGGACGGCATATGGTTCATTTACAAGAAAAGAGGAAGTAAAATGGATGTTAAATGTGTGCGGGGCGTAAAACCTTCATAATGGGCCTCATTATATGATGTGCAAATGCTTTTTGGTTTACGAGGTCTTCTATAAGCGAGGCGGTAGGTTGTACTTTGGTAAGACGTTTTATTACAATTAATATTTCCCTTAAATGCTTTTGTAAAGCATCAATATAATAATATCGTTATTAAAAATAAACCATAAAATTATTAGAACGTGATAAAAGAAACAACTTTGAAACGGAAATGAAGAAGAGCTAGATATACATTTTAATTATGCAACAACAAACCCCGATACGCGTTTATGGCTCTAAAACCCCATCAATAGTTGACATTATTTAAAATGCCTTGTTTAACAACGAGCAATATGGCTGAAATAACAAAGGCAAGAATTTTAAATAAAACATAAAATTTAGTTACATTTCTGAGTTACAAAGAAAATATTTACACTGGGCTAAGTATACAAAATCCTGGGTAACAGAAACCTGTTTCAAAACTAATAAATAACTAGCAACGTCGACAAAGATCTTAGATACTAAAGCTCGTACTCGTTGTTATCATATTATAATCCCTAACGACGTATGACTTTCTGCAAGATGTAATACCCAATGATATTCTGTATATATAAAGGTAGATACGCCATGCGTGCCTCAAAAACGTACCGCCGAAGAGAGTACAGTTTGTACTCTTTTGTTTAGGGAAATGTGTTCAAAATTCGAAATATGTGTATGAATGCTGTCACTGCATTTGGAACACTTTTTTCGATTGTTTTGTGAGCATACCACGAATCCATACTTTTTTATATCATTGGTAATACCGGGTTCTTTCTGTCATGAATGTTAACTTAGGTTAACATGTCAGTGAGCTCTACGACTGCAAAGTGGGAGAACAAACTCATTGTAGACGCGTATTACGTGATATACCTACCGAAAGGAATTTGGCAAGCATATGTTATCGATATATTTAATTTATATACAGTGGCGGCTGGTGGGTTTCGAACTGGTGGTGCACTTTACTAAAATATTAAAATTAGAAAATGAACAAAACACAATTGACATAAAATATGTTTATTTTTTATACATTAAATCAATGCGACGTCATTTTTCTGAAGCGAAATGTTCAATCACCTTTTTTTTAAATCGGGTATATACTCATTTTCACTAATACCAAAGAAGTACCTACAAAAAAAAGTTTATTAGAATTGAATCAAAAACTAAAACGATTAGGAAAAGTTATAAACAATAATTAACGCGTCACACATACAGTGAATCTATACGATAACGAGATGTCAATCATGGCTGCGTCGTCGCCTCGCGCGATGCGGCTTTCCCAATTCGTCATACATCGGATGCTCTCGGCAATCTTCGGTTCGCTCGAGCGGCGCTCGAGAACCGACTCATTACTCGGTACATTTCTATGACGATCTTTTGTTTCACGCGTCAGGCGTATTAATTCGTATCTCATACAAGATGTATTAGCAGTCTCGTGCACTCGCCGAAGCGCACGATATTAGTTTAGTAAAGCGCTCAAACTTTTTGACCATAATTGGAAATGTTTATACGTTTTTGTATTTTAAAAAATAAATATTAAAATGGTAATTTAAAATAAATGAAGTAATATTTTGTAATTTTTAAATCTTTTGAATTGGTGGTTCAGCGCACGAGTGCACTTAAGGTACAGCGCCACTGTTTTAATATAACCATGATCTTGAATTTTAAAATTGCATAACATATTCGTTACAGTTGTTATGAACATTTTGAGATCATTGGATTACTTATATTATAAAAATCGTGCAATATGTACTATTATGTCTACTATACTATCATGTTTTTGTCAAACGAACCCAATTTTCTTGTATGACATGAAATATGTTATTTAAGTAATCAATTGTTCTAACATTTTAATATTAAGAGTGGTATTTTATTAATCAAGTCAACGTTAATACAACAAGATTTGACAGCGTGCTTAAAAGTTTCAAGTCACTCAAAGTCCGAACAGGATATGTTTGATCATTTTATATGGTGAGAAATCGTTTTACGAAAGTTCTTCGTAAAAATGATTAGATCGTCGTGTTATTGAGCGTCGGTAGCTCATCGGTGTTCACTGTTGCCTTCCAATTTGGAGGGTGAGGTTGAAATCCAAATTTCGAAATTATAAGTATATACGTTATTCGACGCTTCCACGGTAAAGAAAAACATCGTAACGAAACCTGTGCACGCTTACTAAGAAATTAAAAGGTTATGCGTGAAGTCGGGCAATCCGCACTGAGACACGTGGACGACTAAGGCCTATACATCCTTTACGCGTAGGCTCTTGCTTTTCGGTGGGGACGTAAAAATGAGTTGATGTTTAATGAAATGTTAAGATCTTTTATAATTAGCTAGCGGAGCGAACCGACACTGTGTCACCGAATGCAGGGCCTGTAATAAGGTTCTCAAGGTAATGAGTTTGCTACATTCAGGAGCCGGTAAGTTTATAAAAGTGTACGCTATTTCTGGCACCCGAACCTTTGAGTTGCAATTAAACTTGCGACCGTTTGCAAACTACTGCGCCCGACACTTTGGCTGTACGAAAGAAGTGTTACGGTGCTATATTGCTATTATTTATTAAAACTCATTGGTTATTAGAGCGTGAATTATAGTTTTCGTACCACACTTAAAACCTTTTTTTAATATTCTGGTGTAACTGATACTATACTAAAAGCAATACCCATAATACAAGTAGGTACATGTGGGTGTGACATGCTCGTACATAAATGTTTGTAATACATACACAGTAACAGATAAATAGAGTAACATGCAATTTCTTAACAAACTGAAAAATCGTACTAGACGACTTAAAATGTATGTACTCTGTGTGTCGAATCCACGATCCCATGATCAAGCAGTGACCTAAACTCGATGCTTGGTCTAGTCAACGATTTTTTTTAAACACTAAGTGCCATATCGCTTAATGCTGAGCACCAAAGTGTAGCATTTCTACTGTATCTGGTTTCATCCCAGTCAAAGTGCTAATATTATTATTTATTTTCTTATAAGGAATAGCGTTCTTTTAAAAATAACATTACAATACTTATTTGCATTGCAAGCAAAATATAAGATTAAAAGGCATTTTCCCCATATACCAATTCTTCCTTGCAATTTAAGTGCAAGAAATAAACAGGTAAACAGCGATATTAAATCTATCGGTGCATACTGTCAATACTGTTACTTTCCACTGCCTATATAGCGTATAATGCACATACCATTAAGAAATTTACGACCCACTAAGAGGAATGAAAAAAAAGCCCGCCACTGAACGGCGCGCCCCATAAATTCCGTTGCAATAGTTGTAGCGAAAACAAAACATTTTTCATTCAACCCGCTCTCGATCCAGCGGCCGGGGTCGTAACGACGTTAACCGGTCCATTTCTCAATTTTACCCGGAGCCATACAGGGTGCTAAGTCGTGGACAAGGGACCAATGTTGAGTTATGATGGGAATACCTTTTCGATTATCTGTATAGTTTCGCGATTCCCGCTCCGACTCTGATTGAAAAAAGAATTGTTGTAACTAGAAACAGTTTGTTCAAAGTCACTCAACGCGCAATGGAGCGAGCTATGCTTGGAGTCTCTCTTAGGGATAAGATCAAAAATGATTTAATCCGTAAGAGAACTAAAGTTACCGACATAGCCCGCCGGATCAGCAAGTTGAAGTGGCAGTGGGCTGGTCACGTATGTCGCAGAACCGATGGCCGTTGAAGCAGACGAGTTCTGGAGTGGAGACCGCGTCTTGGCAAGCGTAGCGTAGGACGCCCTCCGGCCCGATGGACCGACGACTTGCGAAAGGTCGCTGGTGGAAGCTGGATGAGAAAAGCGGAGGACCGGGATGTCTGGCGCAAAATGGGAGAGACCTACGTCCAGCAGTGGACTGCAATAGGTTGAAGAGAACTAGAAACAAATACTTGTGTGAAGACCATAATATATAGGAACCCAAAATTCGAAAATTATTGTTTCGCGTGACTATCTGCTTCCGACATAACAATTATTTTGAAATCCGAACGGTTAAGATCATATTCCTGAAAAAAATAATGCTCCACTAGACTCAGTTTAAACTAGAATATTCAGCTGTGAATAAATGTTTTGTATTTAACGATAGTTCGAAGATTGTAGCTGTTCATATCGTGCATTATGCTTGATAATTACCCACATTACTCGACAAAACATAATTGAAGGTAGTAGTTTTATTTTTATAAATAAATAAATATCCACTGACATTCACACCGAGCCATCTAAGCTGGATACTAAGCATTTAGCATGTAATATATGACGACCCATTTGGTGTTGCGGTTGAGAGGTCGGCCGCAACACCAAGGGTTCCGGGTTCGATCCCGGGCAGACAAATTTGTGTGCATGAACATGTCTGTTTGTAATGGTCTGGGTGTTTTCTATGTATAATATTTATGTATTTACAAAAAAAAATAATTATGTATGTATGTTTATCCGTTGTTTAGTACCCATAATACAGGCTTAACGCTTAACTTGGGGCTAGATGGCGCTGTGTGAATGTCAGTGGATATTTATTTATTTTATTTATATGGAGAACTTAACAATGGATGGACAAACTTATATACTGATTTTGTAAATACATACATACTATACATAGAAAACACCCAGACCAATACAAACAGACATGTTCATGCATACAAATTTTTTGACTGCCCGGGGATCGAACCCGAATATCACATGAATCTTCAAATCTATATTATAATTTAAAGTAAGTAATCTATATTATCAAAGATCTTAGTTGATAAACGAGCAGTAACAGCCTGTATTAAGTTAGCCCCTTTATTCTTAGCAGTGGACGCGCGAGATTCAGTAACCCTTCACCAGCCCGCGGCTCTACACTTACAAAATGCGCCCTCTAATTTTATTGCTTTCCCAAGCATTCGAGGGTTAAGTTTTGACTTCTCAGGTGTACCATGTTAATTTTTAATAACTTTGTGACATTCGATAATAGGTTCCGATAATTTAAAAAAACGAATTCTTATTATTTATAGACACTATTACAAATGACTCCATTTAAAGTTAATCAAATTGGTAACTCTCTTATAAGTGATTCACAAAATGCTTTAAGTTTTTTTATCTTTTAAATCTTATCCAAAAACATTTAACACTGAGCAGAACTTGACTACCCACCAGGGCGGAGCGTAGGGCATCCAGTGGCAATGTTTACAGGTGAAAACTGGCCAAGGATAGCCAAATACCAACGCTTCATGAAATATACTTGTCACCAGAAGTGAACTTCGAAGGTCAAACAAATTCACAAGAATATTATAGAATACCAAAGTAGAATATTATCCACACCAAAATTCGTGTAACAGTATAATACACTAACATGTTAACTACCAGGTAAACATTTAGGGAACGTCTTTACTAGCTAACCAATTTCACATTAAACTCGAACTTATAAGATATCAAGTGAACTATCGGGAAAGTTAATAATTAAACAAACAATCGCGATCAACAAAATCACAGTTCCATACAGAGCAACGTAATCCACTCGTAAAGCCGGCGGTAATCCTTCCACTGTGCGTCAGGGTAGGAGAAAATTTTAATCACCTCCCAGCGAGCCCGGGGGCTGGGCCGGCGCTCCTTACACGATATTCCCATTACTTAGTCCAGGGTATAATAAAATTTTACACAACCCGAGAGCCGGATACGTCGACGTCGACTTTCGAAGCACTGTGTGACAGGCTTAAATTGAAACAATGGGTGAATTATGGAATTGTATACGCATTTATAGTGTCCGCTGAGCTTCTATTGAATCGACATGTACTTCCAAGAAACTATGGACTGACCACCCGTTTTTTGTAATGGTTCGGACGTCGGCTACTCAACCAAGGGTTTTCAGGGTTCGATCGCCGGGCAGTACATACATTTGTATGCATGAATATGTCTGTTGTATTAGTCTGGGTGTTTTCTTTGTATAATATGTATGTATTAACAAAAAAACGATATAAGTATGTTTATCCGTTGCTTAGTACCACAGACATCCGAATATAGGAAATTAGGAAATCTGTGCTTAGTACCCTTACAACAGGCTTCACGCTTAACTTGGGGCTAGATGACGCTGTGTGAATGTCAGTGGATATTTATTTAACTAAATAAAATTATAAAAATAAAACGTATTATACATAGATATTTATTTATTTTATTTATGGCTATAAGTAATATATAATTGTTTGGTTTGAAGATATAAAAGTATAGTCATACACACATAAGATACAGGTCCATACTAAAGTTAATAGCAAAATGTTTAAAATATACCCAATTTAACTTTCCAAGAAACACCACTTATCATGACAGGTTTTTGTTTTCATCGAAATAAATATATATTGTAAAAAGTTCGAATGTTATGTTAACAAGAAGGGTCGATTTTATTGAAAGGTACATACAATTTTATCTACATAATCCCTTAAAGACGAAGAACATTAGCAATAAAAACTATTTTATATTTGAGAAAAAATAAGAGAAGAGAAAGTTTCGTCTATAAAAGCCAATAAGAGGTTCTAAAGGAGATGGTACAGCTGAAAACAAACGTATTAGTCCGCAGGACAGACCGGGAAACTTTAACTATAAACAATATATATTGGTTTTTAAGACGTAAAAGAATAAACTTACATACTTTAAGGATAACACACGTTGTACAAAATAACTGAGCACGATCTTGTTCATGGGTATTTCCGCAGATATTTTAATCTTACCCATTTTTTGTCATAATTATCATGATTTCATATATATATTGCGTACCTTTCCGTGCTAGAAGATGCGACGGTCTATGAAATGTGCCAGTTGTTAAAAACCTGAATGATAAGAAAATTAAAATATAGTAATTTTAATGTCATTTGTAACAGACCGTTCATATATTATCATATTAGTATAAATTGTTGTAATCTTTTATAACAATACAATAAATGGAACTAACTAACCTCCAAACAATCTATAAGACCCCTTTAAGATTATACTCGTGAAAAAGATACTAAGCCGCATAGTTAAATTATTTTATTCTATCTTTTGCAATAAGAGGTTTCTAAAATACTTTACTGAAAATTTAACAAAATATCTTTTTCTTCAGTGTCTTTTTCTGTACTAGCAGCCCAATGGTAAACAAAACAACTTCATGAAGTTGCGACCATACTTACCTCGGCACTTAATTTAGTTTAATTACTTTCTTTAAAGGAACCAGTGCTCATTTAATTATTTTCCAATAAATCTTCATCGCGCTAGCGGCCACGTGATCTCTCAAGTGTGAAGCCTTATTTAAGGAGCTGTGTTTTTTAGGGTTGGAGATATTTTTATAATTTAAACAGTAATTGGGGAGAGTTACAATTAACTGCCTTTTCACTGGTCTTTTTGAACTGGCAACCTTTTTGATTACGCTTTTTTAATTGGAATTTCAGATGCATTTTATTTGTTTTTGTTGACTATTCATAGACACTATCACACCTATATAAAGACAAAAAAATCCTAAGGATTTCAAGAAAATTAGGCTTAAGGCTCATATTCAATGATGATACTGAAAACTTTTATTTCTGATATAATATGTAAAAGCTAGAGAATGACATTTAAAACACGAAATAAATCTAAAAACCATATTCTTATGAAACCAATTTTCTAAAAGAAAATTTCACAAAGTATTTAGGCTTCTTTGTGATTACAAATAAAATCAATATACGTTTTGCTTAACCATCGAAAATTAATCTGGTCCTAAATTTTAAAGTTGCACCCCACCGTCAATCGACCAAGTTATTTTGCTAAAACACGGGGCAAGATTATAAAAATACACGATATTTTTACACTAGAAGATGTGAAAACCAATTAAGGAGATAAAAAGGGAATCCAGAGAGGTGCCTGCATTAATTTCTTTTTTGCGGGGATTATTTTAAAATTGCATTATATTCTTGTTAAGACGGCCGTCTCTCGGTTAATGATAGCACTACCCTTCCTCTTAAATTGCTCGGGGCCATTGCAAAATGAGTAATCTAGAGGCGCCTCTCAAAAAGATAAAACTTTTGAGATTCAAAAAAAGTGTTTGCGAGTGTACACTTGAATTTTCGGGTGCAGATTTGGAGATTAGAAAAGGGTAATTAAGTATTCAAGCTTTATTTTTGTGTGTTGATTACATTTAAGACAGCTTGTGTAGCGAGTTTTTCGTATGCTATAGCACATTATAAATTACTTGATTATTAACAGTCATATAAATTCAACAGACACAATAGATTTTCTATTGTGTCTGAACATCCGGCACTTAATTGGTTAAGCACCTTTGGTAAATAAAGTAATGCTAATCTAATAAATTTGAGCAAAACTTTCATTATTTATTATGTTCAAGTAACTTATAGTAGTTTACGATTGACTATTGCTGATTTTAAAATAATAAATGTGCAATACTGATGAATAAATAGATACCAAAGACATATTTTTCGTGAAATAATTTTATAAATTTTTACTTTTCTAATATTACTAATAACATCATAAACTGAAATGTCTGTTCCGAGTAATTTTCTTTTTAAAAATAAATATTTTTTTATTTAAATATACCTATAATATAAAAACTCTAAAATACTAATAAAAAACTTAAAAATAAAATTTTATAACTAAATAAAATAATTTAAAGAACTTCCCTTAGGTTCCGAATATACTAGCAGCGTTACCCCTTTTAAATCGCTATCCGAGTTAAATATTTATTTAAAACTAAATTGTCTCATACGTGTCGTGTTCTCAAATAAGATATATCAGTTCTACCCTTAATAGACACGTCACGAAATCGAAATGAAAATGAAGAAATAATGCGTCGCACGCAGCTAATATCCAGCCAGCACAAAACCTGACGCGAACCGCTCAATTCGGGGGCGAACTTCTAAAGTGTTCGCTAGAAGTGGCCACGATTATAAAAGAAAGTAATCTATGGAACATCCCTTGCACAGCCAAACTCAACTTTAACTCTAATAAAATAAGGTCCAACCCAAAGGCAAAAGTAAAGTTGTTGATAAGCCGCGATTACGCGAAAGCATAGTTGCTGCACTGTCCGGTTTGAATTCTACGGTGTTATAAATAAGATTGAAATCAGCTTGATGGTATAGTGTATTGTATGGTTTATTACTCATCGATGGTGGGCGATAGGCCGTACCAGGCGCGATCGGCGCGCACGCACTCTGTCAACACCACCCTAATGAACGGCAGTTATACAACGCACGTGATCCTAAATGTCGCTGAGCTTCCTGTTGTAATTTCATTGTAATTTGTGCGTATTTGTCATGTAAGGTGAATTATAGCTATATTACAATAAGAAAGATTAATCGTTACTAATTTTACCGTACAGAGAAATATTAAATAAATAACAACATACCTTGGCTTCATTTTGTAGAATTTTTCTATTTGTTGATTGATAAACAGATCCGAAATGATTTGCCATCATAATATAAAAAAAACAAAGTTTTGAATATTTGTTTGGATTTTTAGTTGACATAAAATTTTGAAACCATCGTTTCATTTTAGTTAAATTGTTAGACTCTTAATTTTAATGGAGTTTTGACATCTATGTAAACTATAGCTTAATGATAACATAAGAAAACCTTAAATCTTATAAAAGCTAAGCATTTAATACTGTGTTTAGGTCACCGGGCAAACCCAGTGAAACGTGCTTATCGCGGGACCATGTTTTACACATCCATTTAACCAAAATTTTATCATTTCTCAGTATTATTGTAGAAAATAACAATCCTCCGCAATAGTGAACATTCTAAAGGTATTTTCCATACTTGGAAGCCATAATATTGAAGGAGAATATTAAGTGAATTTAAAAAATATTTATTCAGACCAGGAAAAATTGCACAATCGACGTTTTCCCGCGGGATTTGAAGGCATCACCTCCGGGTCATGCAGTGCCCACTAAACCACGAAAGTAGTTTGAAGAGTTGGCATATTCATAGTTCCCATTATCATAGAGTTAGGGACACAAGACGGACACGAGACGTGGGCGTGGGTTCCACCCACTCTTATGTCGTGAATTTACCATTCATCCAAACCAAACGTTTTGGTTCAACATTCGATTACTATGATCTGGACATCTTCAGATAAGAATGAACAGGGCTGTTCCTAGTCATGATTCATCTTCGGCCGCATCATCGCTTAATATCAGATGAGATGGCGGCCAAATATTAATCTAGTATAATGTAAAAAAAATAATTGCCTGATAATTTTTATTATTGATTTAACTAACGACACGAAAGCAAAAACATGGAACTCAATGCATCGCTTAATAAAGTCAACAGTATTTTCTTCTACAAAAATTTCGTCTTACAAAGCATCTGTGTGTGTCCGCACTCTAACAGGGAAGGTAAATTGTCCCTAACTCTATGATAACAGTTATTTGTTGGCGGGTTTCCTTAGCGATAGACGGCACGGAAGGCAAAAATTAAGCATGCTCCAAACGAGACCTGGGCGAATGCTAATTACCTCTAGTATTTACGGGAGTGCCTCGTTCGTGACAGCGGCATTGCGACCGCTAAATAAATCGCCGTGACATTGTATACTCGTTGCGGTAATAACATTCAATCCTGTTAAGAAAATCATTGGAAAGTAAAACAGTCGTATCCGAACGATCGAGTATTATGAAATTTACTGTTACTGTATCCAAAATTTATTGGCATCCTATAATGACTTTTATCTATGACGAAGTTGCTGATATTTAATGACGACCTGCATCGCTAATCCAATGCGATGATAATGAAGCATATAATAATACAACCGTGAAACCTGTAGTGCTTGTAGTGAGCACATTTTAGATTTTAAATATATTTCTAATTGTAGTATATCAAATGCAACGACCATAACTGAATATAATGCAGCATGCAATGCGCTTGCATTTGAGCAAGGGTGCATGTGACGGTTAGGATTAGGTCCTTTTTTAAGAAAACTATCATTTATAGCCATAGATAGATGAAATAATTTATTGCACACAGTCATAGTAATTCATAGCAATTAATAAAACAGAATGCAATTTAGACGGTCTTATCGCTTGAAGCGATTTTTTCCAGACATAATGTATTTTAGCATCAATTGGTTAATATTTTGTAGGTTTCATATTGAGAGTCTTCTTGTCGATAACGACAGGGAGATGCAAAACATGCATGGGTGAACTAATATCTCAAGTATGAACTCGCTTTATACCTGCTATAGATTGTAATATTAAAGTAAATTCTTTCCTCTAACCAACTACTGCCCGTCACTGCGTACCTGAAACAAAATAAATTGCATATTAACAGGCTGGCTAGTAACTACCATGTAAAACGTGAAAAAGTAAATTTCTGTCACCATGTTGGCGGTGAGCTTGAACACCATTAGCAAGTTAACGGGGCTAATTTTATAATCAGCAACTGTATACCGACATAAAGCTTTCAGCTTTGGAAGGCATGAAATAACGAAATATAATTTGGCCGCTAGGGGGCGCGCCGGGAAGCGGATGCGGCGTGCGTTTGGGCGGATGCGAGATCGCCACATCCGCGAGGAGAGATAGCCGATGTGTCTGAAAGAAGAAGAAGAAAGAAAAAAATCTTTATTCAAATAAATCTGTTACAGATACTTTTGAATCGTCAATTGTTATTATTATCATATTTTTTGTGACTCTACCACCGGTTCGGAATAAGTAGGACAAAACCTATACCAACGTAGGTGTCTACGTTGGTATAGGTTTTGAGCTTGGGAAAAGAAAAGCTGGAATTGAGCAATATTTTTTATCCGCATTTTGTCTGCGTGGTCTAACATCCTAATCTCCCCATAGCCAGAATTTGTAGGTAGACATGTTTATTCGAGTTATCAACACAATTTTTTACCGTTAATGTATATACGTTACATGAGTAGTTAATTTGATGGCCTTGAATTACAATATAAATCTTATTTTTTACTCATGTCACATTCAGTGTGCAATGGCAAATAATTCACTCATATTAACTTATCATTAATTAGATTCGATTTTTTGTATATATGAATATTATAGATGGATATGTTTATTCATATCTTAGACGCTAGGATATGAATCAGACTGTATATAAATCATTATTTATTTATTTTATGATACAAATATATATTTATGCGATATTATAATACACAATATCATAATATCGCAATTCCAGACAATAACAACAATAAAGCATATAAAACGTTTTCAATAGCACCTTATTCTTCTAAAAATTTAAAGCGCGTTATTGTATGTTATCGTCGCAAATGACCAATACTAATTTCATTCATAAATTGTCCGAACAAGCAAAAATGTAACGTATTCTGAAATTCATCAACAAATATATTAAAGTTTGGTTTTCTTTTACTAAACATAATCGTGTGCTGAGTGCATTATGTAACCAGTGGTTAAAGCCGTCCCAGTGGAGGTAGGCACGGTCACCCTCGAGCATTAATTGATTCAGATAACGCCAGTATGTCGCTCAGAGAATGCGAGCATGAAACGTTTCTAAAGCGAATTTCGTGATTTAATGCTTTGCCACGACCATACACATTTAAACTTTTAGCTTATCTGATACCAATGAATACAGATATTATCGTTCCTATTTTTGATTTTTCGATTAATTTATATTAGAGGAAAAATAAATATATTTGATACAATAATGTTTTTAATATGCTTAAGATATCAAAGCTAATCTCCTTCTCTTTAACGAGCAGGTAGACAGACTGATGAAAAATCCCTGCTAATGTAAGAAATCTGAAATCGCCAAAAGTTCACTTACTTGGTTCTATGTATTGACCGCCACATTGTCAACCGGATCTGAAGGATTAGCGTGTCTTCAAAATATACGAAATAATCTTTATTACGCAAAAATCACTTTGCGGTCTCATCGTGGGATGAAAAAGGGATCTCATCTAATAGAAAGTGTGTCACTTCATCGAGCGCTGTTGATTCCAACAAAGACCTGATGATGTAACGAGCCGGTAAGGTTGAGAAAAAATGCTTCTAAGCTGGTATGGTTAGGAAACTCACGTCTTGAAATGTTTTTGGCACACATGTTTATATACCATAAAGTTTTTATGTACATAAACAATCTCTATTAAATTGGAATAAGAAAACATCACTTTTCCAATATCCAAGAACAAAAACCATTTTTGAAATTAAAAATATTAAAATCCAAAATATTTTTAATTTTAACACTTATCTCACAAAACCGAATAATTAAACCCCAGCTCATTAATCATAAAAGGGAATTCTTTCCCTGGTGTTCTTTGAAAATCCATTACAACGTTAATATTATCACCCTCTAGAACAATCTATGTAATGAGAAGCGTAAAACAATGGGTCCGTAATTTACGAGCGCCGCGGACTGGCGACTGTACATCGACTTTATTTGATAATGCGGCCTTTAAAACGATCCTTGGAACTCGAGAGACTACTTGGAGATAGAGATTGTGGGATAATAAGTAAGCGTATAAATATGTAACAAAAACTTATGCTATTAAAGCTTTTCGTACGAATAAAGTTGTTTACGTGATGACACAATACATGCCATGTCTGGATCAAGAGGTGTATTAATGTAGCGCTTATGGAGGTGTGATGCCTAACCCTGTCTCTTTTGTCAACTTAGTCCAGTATTTTTTTACAGTATATCTTCATAATATATCATACATGCCTATATTCACTGTTGAACGAAAACCTTGTCGTATGAACCTAACAGTCAACATCCAGGTTTTCCAAGCCCACCAGAGCTGTTTTAATCTAAAGAGAAGATATTTAATACGTATACGAGTAGATATACTCGTATTTCACTCATTTTAAATATCTCATTCCGGTATTATAATAATATTGCTTATAATTTATTTACACAATCAAAACTCCCGCGATTTCTCAAAAGTGAGTATTTCAATTCGGCAATATATGGCTTCGAATATAAATTAAAATTTGAATGGGCGGGCGGTAATTCGACAATAAAACGCAGCTGAGCCGCCCTCGATCAGATGGCGATCTTGATAAACGACCGACCGTGAGACTGCACTCTTGGGCATAGACTAACGTGGTACAGAGGTTACGATTCAATTATACCTTCATAAAGACGTTCTATTTAAAAAAATATGTTACGACAATTCAAGAATGGTTATGTTAGTGTAGTAATACATGTATTTACACTGAATCATGGGTATGGGTAGCGGTTTGACCTACCATCAGGTAACCATGTGGATATTTGCCAGTAGACAACAACAGTCCGAACCAGAGGTAGAATCAAATTTGACATTAATAAATGTTCTATATGAACCTAAACGGAATAAATATATTTTGATATTTTCATTTTTATACACACAAATATTTGTAAGTACTACTTGAAGATCGAAACCGGAGTCACTTTTGTAGTAACTAACTTCTCATTCATTATACCGAATGGGTCAATAACATTTGAAGATCACATTTTACCATAATAAAATGATAACCAAATTTTTCCATGTATAATTTTTTAAAATAAATATTAATACTTCGACATCTGCATCGAGTCTGATCTATGACAACACCGTAAGACAAGGACTATGAAATTGCTTACCGTCATGCAAACTCTTATGGCGCCGGTATTCCGAATATTTGCCAATTAAAACAGGTTTCGCTCTGCTCTTAATAGGTAGTTGACTTGCAATTTTGTGCATAATCGATATTTTGCACAAAATTATCACGCTGTAAGCTATCACTAGAAGTAAACTGTATCCAAATAAAATAGGTATTTGGTGCAGAATGGAGGAGACCTATGTCCAGCTGTGGACTGCGATAGGTGTAGAAAAGAACCAATAATAATTATAATCTCAGGAATGCAAAGGCCAAATATATTATAAAAGTTAGGCATCTTTTTAAATTGTTAATCCTTTTTATGTAACATTTAATTTGCCGCCTATACTGTCACTAAAGTCCAAGCGCTCACTGGTAGACTAAGGCTTTCACAAATTATACTTAGGGGTTACTGAGCGTTATACTCTAAGCGCATCGCTTAGTAAACTCAGACCGCAATTAGCTAGGACCACGGTCCCAGCCCGGATCTGAAAATATATATTTTTTCTTCCGGCGACTGGGACCACTTATAAATTAAATAAATATTCACTGACATTCACACAGCGCCATCTAGCCCCAAACTAAGTACCGCCTGTAATATGGATTCATACTACCATACTTAAATACATTTTTTTTGTAAACTCCAGACCATTCCAAACAGAAACGTTCATGCACACAAATGTTAGTACTGCCCGGGGATCGAACCCAGAACCCTTAATGTAATAGTCGACGTATCAACCATTGCATCAGATGGGACGTCGATTTTAAGTGGAAATTATAAGTGATAAAAAAAAATTACCGAAGAAGAAAAATTTTGCGTATCGAATACTAACCAAAATATCAACCATTTATCATGGTTATTTTTAATAAATAATCAACAATTTTCAAACAAATAAGAAGTAATTAATTATTTATCACAAAAACAGCTATTACCGGTAATATAATAAAAAAGGCATAAACCACTAAATCCGTCATGGATTTACACAAAATGACGAGAAACTGTACATTTTTATTTCAGTTATCATTACGAGTGGTCCCAGTGGCCGGAAGAAAAATATTTATTTTTCGGATCCAGCGGCTGGGACCGAGGTCCAAGTTAGTTGCGGTCCGAGTTGACGAAAGCTTCTGCTATGCTGGTTGAGTGCGTGTTTTGGTTCCGGCAGGTTGGATACCATCCCAAAAGTTGCATGCGTGGGTCTCTTACATCATTCAGTTACGGTATATAACCAACTCTACTCGTTATAAGTTTGGTAAACATAGTTGTACCTTAATTAAAAAGACAGAATAATTATTTTTAATCCCCAGATTTTTATTTATATTGCTTTTCTTTCAAATATTTTCAAACTGGTCAAAGTTGTAGATATACAAAAGAAGAGGGATACTATGGCGAAGACTCGGTACTGAGCCGTGTAGGTAGGCACCACCGTAGTGCCAGATATCGTCCCATAAAATAGTAATGTTTTGCAGTTCTGTGTTTTGGATTGAGATTACTAAAGCTAGTGAAATTACCGGGTATAAGAGACTTAACATCTGTTGGCTCGGGTGTCGGGTGCAGTGCGACGTTGATGGAGTATAATAACTTTCTATTTATAAGTTGTTATTCTCCATCAATGCCGCTCTGTCATGGTCAGGCGTGTCACTTACAATCAGGTGAGCGTCTTGATCTTCCTGTACACTTGGGAACATAAAAATATACATAATACACGACCCTAAGTATAGAAGTTACAGTTTTTTATCCAGAATTCTATTATAACTGTTACTAGTATATGATAGAAAATTATTGTGCTACGAATATTGTATTGCTTCTAGTTTTAAAAATGTAATAAAATTTCTAGTTTCATTTTCCGAGCAGACGCTAATTTCACAGACTAGACACTATAGGTCCAACAGAATGACGACAGCACATAAAAAATACACGGCAATGACAGAATAGGAATAATTACTTCGTATCCCGGGCAAGGCAGTGGTATCGTGCTGAAAAGCCGCAGAGAACCATATATCCGTCCCGCTTGTTACAGTTGGAAGTTTTGCGGCGGCGAAAGAGACGGGCTATGGTTGCCTAAATAAAACATAACGGTTGAGAACACGAGCCATATTGCCTCGCTGGAAAAGTTTTAAAAAGTTTTCTTTGCGGACCCATTACAAGTACGGTGAGTCAGTGTGCGCCGCTCAATACGCTCGTGGCTGCGGTGCTTGACTATATGCGTATAATCTAACGAAACATAGATTTTAGGAAAAAACATTTTGTATGTTATAATAACCCTTCGACGACCCATGTGTTGCAATCGTCTTGACTTCCGCTACTACACAAAGGGTTCCGCGTTCGATCCCCGGGTGGTACAATCATTTGTGTACATGAACATGTCTCTTCGTATTGCTCGGTGTGTCGTTATATTAAAAATGTATGTATTTCCAAATAAAGTAAATAAAAACATTTTCGTTAATCAGTATCTATAGTACAAGCTTCTTGCTTGTAGTGAGGCCCGATGACGCTGTGCAAATGTATGTTGATATTTATTATCAATATATATGTCAAGTAACTTTATGCTATAGGTTGTAAATAATTTAAATAGCCAAAAAATACACGTCAAACACACAACCGCATTTACCATAAATACCTGTTTTACTGATTTTCTAACAAACTTGACTTAAACCTGCCCAATTGCTAACAATAGTGTACTGCTTTCGAGGATTAAATATACTGTAAAAACTTACAAATTAAGATAGCGGAAAAAATATTTCATGATAATAAAAAATATACATAAAATTTGTTTTATATTTCTATATTTTCAAACGAGAAACTCGCATTAGTATAAATATTAGTCGTTTCATATATCGAAGCTAACATAATATTGCGTCTCGTTCGTACTCATAATAATAACAAGCTGTGTTTGTGTGAGTGGCGCACGCCCACACTAACAACGAAAGTAGGTTTATTTCCATGAAAAAGTTTCGAAAATCGATGGCTTCAGCTCCTACGCCGGAACTTTTCCGCCGTATAACCATAAATACGATAGGTATTTTGCTCGCTGCGCGGCTTTCGTGTTTTCTCCTTGTAATATTTTATAATCTACATTCTTGTTGTGAATGCTTCAGAAAGAAAATTATGCTAAATAAATACTTGCATGCAGAAATCGTGCGAAGACTTTGAAACAAAACTTCAAACTACATGTTTTGTTTCATCATCATCATTTTTATTGGTACATATTGATGCATACTACGATTTACAATGAATAGTAAAACTTATGGTTAAATTTAATAGTAAAACATACATCAACATTTAAATATTCTCCAATCATGCCCCTGTAAAGGGTGAAACGGCGTGTCGGCAATTATTAAAACTGAGACAAACCAGCAGAATAGTCGTAATATCTAAATCGCGGCCATTCGTTGTCGCGGCGGCAAGACGCATCACCCTGCGGCGTGCGACATCTTGAAAATATCGCTATGATATATTATTGTTTATAAATAATGACTGTTAGACCCTCCCAATTTAATTGTGGCGTATCCTCGAGAATGGCTTATTAAGCGGCCAGTTAATATTTCCTTATTGGGCTGTAATTAATTTCGTTAGTCAGGTGCGACGCCCGGGGCGCTTGCGGCCCGGTAACCGGCTATTATCCGTGGTATTATTTTGTCGCGGCCAATTTGTTGAAGCCTTTGACGGGCGGCCGGTTAATTAAGTCGATCGGGACGGGCCGAAATCATTACGAATTTGGCGCGATTTTGTTTACCTCCGGCGTCCTGCTGCTGGATTATTCGATTTTAAATTGATTAACGTAACGTGCTTATTCCGTAATCGAATTAACTTTGATAAATAGTTTTTTTTGTAAATATACTGTGAGAAATATAAAGTTTAAAAACCATTACCTGTATTTAATATGTTTTTTAATTATCAATTATTATGACCTGCTTTAAACAAGGGCATTAAAAACATTTCATCGTAACAACAATATACAAACCGATATTAATTACGTTTAATGTATTTCTACAACATAATGTTAATGTAAGCTTTGCCTTAGTCTGCTGCCGACTATACCTTAAAACACCCCACGTACCTGACACATGGCGTCAATGAATACCGTAGCAGTCCAACAATATTGCTCAATTACCAACTACAAACTAGTGCTACCAAATACGAGCCACACAAGTTGTAGGCAAGGTCAAATTAACGCCATGACCTTCCCACTGCAGCCCTGCCCGTTGGTCCAAGTAGTTTACGAACAACTGCCATAACTCGGTAGGTACTCTGAAACTGGGTGACGGTCTAACGGCCGTTGACTTCGAGAAAAAGTTCCTTTAAATATCCGCAAGTTTAGTTTAGCAACTCAAATTTAGTTTGGCAACAAACGGAGCAACAACAAGTCGCAACAAATCCCGGCGGAAAGTTGCGCCCGAGTCGTTCAAGTTCAGCCGTTGTTCGTTATGCCCCGCCACTGTTTTGTCAACATGGCCGCTGCACGCATCATGATGTCATCGGGAATATGCAACGATGATGACTTTCAGTGTTACTTTTGAATTAAGTTTTAACTAAAATTATCGGATCTTACTCACATTGTAGGAAAATATTATTTTTTTTGACAAGCTGTTGAAGTAAAGTTTCAGTGTTTATAGGATTGAAGTTTTAGTGAAGTAAAATTTGACATATTTTTTAGATACAATATATAATAAAAAAAATTTGTTGCATCATTGCGATTCAGTAGAAAGTATCAAAGTATCGGTGGTTCATTTAGTTAAAACTCTTATTCTATTCGTACACAAAGCCCAAATGTGAAAGTTTCGGAAATAATATTCAGTAATGATGTTTGCAGACTTTATAGAATCCACAAATTCCGCATATTATGTAAATAATAAAATCAAACAACTATATCTTGTACAAGTAGATAATAATTATGGTGTTCCGTTACTTAAAATGTATTATTTACAAACGATGAAGGTATTCGTCGGTATATAAAAATTGTTATTTTTTATTTCTTAGAAAAAAAAGGAAAATATAAAATCTTTAACAGCACTAACAACACCGCGTGGGAGTTATCTCGTAGTGTCGTAGCAGCTACGATGTAGGCGGTGTCAAGTTAGCCGCTACTTAGCCGGGGTGAGGGGTAAATTGTATCGATTGCTCTAAAAGACTGCATGTAACCTAACTAGTTCTATGCTAGCCAGATTTCTCGGACAATATTTCTAAGGTTCCTGGACATTGTATTCGTATTTGACGTAATTTTGTAGATTGGTATATTTTTGGCGATGTCTTAGATAATATTAAGAAGATTTTCGAAAGAGAGCTGATGCTCAACATATGTACAAAGTAACGCAGTTGCGTAATGCGCATTTTTGAGCATCCGTGCAGCACCCCCCCTTTGAAGCCAAAGTCCTGGGCAGGACTGGCGCGTCAGCGCTGCGGTCGCCACACCGCGCATGCGCCACCCTCCCCCCTCCATCCCCTACCCGCAACACGGAAAACTTTTCCCCAACATAGCTATAACCAGCGTTCACCCGTCGGCAACACTTTTTGCCCCCCCCGTGGGTAGTGGAGGCAAAAGTTTTGCCAGCCTGCCTCAGTACTCCGTACACATCGCTCTTCCACTTTTTCCTGTACATTGAAATGGAGGTGCGGAGAGAAGAGTAGAATTTAGACGCTGTCGTACAAATTTTAATGAGGAGTGAGAAGGTGAATTCGTGTAACGAGCTCTGAGGCCTTTGTATGGACAATTTGATATTGCATTAAACATTTCCCTTGCTTAACATTTTGATTTGTATTGTCATTTATTACAGCACGTGTCACGAGAGTGTTGGCGAACTCCTTACGCGCCCTTTAAGTTTTGGGATCACTTCAGTTTCAATTATGAGCTGTTAGAGTGGTCCCTTTCTTGCTTACATAAGTATAGTGTGGTCGGCTTGCATTATGGATGGATATCGGTCAGCGCCGAGGTCAGTAGTACCTAATTAGTGATCACCAGAATTAGGCAAACCGCCACTTCATCACGACGCCGCCATCCGATTAGCGGCCACTGGTGAATGATTAATAGCAAATCGTGTTTGCATTCGGACCGACACTGGTTTATGAATAATACGTTGGAGGAACCGATCGATTACCTTGTGACCGTTCGTATAAACTTCCGGTGTTAATTGCATGTTGAACAAACGAAGGAAGAGAAGGGACGGCTGAGGCGAATGAAGAGAATTGATGGGGATGTAATGTGCTGGTAATTGTAATGGTTTAATATAGTTTTAAAGCCAGTATATAACATATGCTATAGGACACAGATAATATTTAAACATTCATCATTTAGTTGTAAATACATCTATACCAATATATACTAACATTATAAAGCTGAAGAGTTTGTTTGTTTGAAAGCGCTAATCTCAGGAACTACTGATTTTTCCTACTGAGAGCTTTCGCTGCGTAAGCGGCTTCAGTTTTCCAAAAGTCATATATGACAGTATTTTTGCACTTTAAAAGTTCCAAAATAAAGTCCGCCACAGCGTATTATGTCTGTCTTTTAAGGTTAGCTCATCACCATCATAATATGTCCGCCTAATAATATGTCCGCTGCTAAAGAAGGCCACCCCTAATGATTTCCACGCGGACCGATCCCTAGCAGTTGACACCTATCTGCTACTTTATCCAGGTCATCCGTCCATCTGGTTGAGGGTCGGCCTAGGATTTTCATTACATGGACGCCACTCAAGAACCTTTCCGCCCCATCGGCCATTGCTTCTACACACTATTTGCTCTGTCCACTGCCACTTCAACTTGTTAATCCTGTGGCCTATGTCGGTTTCTCTAGTTAGCTCACTATAACTTTTTTGCTAACCTTTGCTCTAAAATAATGCATCATTTTTATAAATCCCTGTGCGTAATATGTTATTCATCTTGAGTATATAATTCAAAACAGAATTGCCCTTTAAATCACTCAATTTAAATAAATATCTAAAAAGATATCGCAGTTTTGAATCACCTGTATAAACTAAGTAATGGGTTAAAGTTAGCGTTAGCCCAAAGTTACTTTCATTCCACGCAGACGCAGTCGCATGCAAAAGCTTGTTTTTTATTTTTTTTATGTTACAAGTGTACAGGGCGGTCAGGACGCTCACCTGATGTTAGTGATACGCCAGACCATGCCAGAGCGGCATTAAAGGAGACCAATAACTGACAGACAGTTATTATCCTCCATCAATGCTTCACTGCGCCCGTCACCCGAGACAACAGATGTTAGGTCTCTTATACCCGGTAATTTTACTAGCTATAGTGTCCTCGCCCCGAAACACAAAAGTGCATAGTACTCTTATTTCACGGGATGATATCTAGCACTGCCGTGGTACCTACCTAGACAACTCATTACCGAGTCTACCACCAAATAATATATATACATTTTTTACAAATATAAAAGACCTAGTAAGAGATACTCGTACATGTTTAATATTTTTTATTCTAATTAGGGTAACTTTGATCTGACTGACCAAACATCTATATTGTATTGGATCCAGCATGATTGAATTTACCAAATATCGAATCCTGTTTTTTTATTGTAAGCAATTTTTTTTACTATGTATTTCATATTAGGTCTGTTTGAAATGAATTACTCATAAATATTGACAATGTAATATTTAGACAATCAGCTTGTGACAATAGTTGTAGAATTCCTAAGATCAGCTTAATCAGATTAATCAGCATAATTAAATTCAGGCAGAAAGTTGTCGAAACGGGTGCACCTCTAGTGTGTCAACAGTGAATATTTGAGGTCTGTTAAGGGTACATTCATCACGGGTAGTTGCAGTGTCTGACCCCATGTTATCTTGCAGAAGCAGTGACGTCGGTCGCCGGTGACTGATGACTACGCTTAATTAAATTTTATGAGCCTCAACTATTTACTAGTGGGCACTAGAAATACGCCTTCCTGTGTTTTTGGAAGCGATACGGTGTTAGTAAAACTAATGAAGCTGATTTATGCATGGATTGAATATGGTACGAGTAACTTTCTTAGGTGAACGAAAGTCAAATTTGAAACGTGGAATCGTACTTACGGTCACATGAAGGAGTTTTATTAAAGAATCCTTGATTGATCCGTTAATAACAACCAGTTGATACGTTCTAAGAGTATCCTATCCTAGTCTTCTATTAAGGACTAAGGACCCGCTAATTGAAAAAAAAATCATAATGAGAATCTGATTCGAATATACGCCAAGATGCGTTGAGCCAGGGTTGTGATATATTTTGTTTGTACAAAGACCAACTACTGCTATTGGTTGATACTAAGTTCACGAACCACTTGTTTAATTTATAACAGATTTAACGACAAATGACTCAAATAGCTCTCCGTCTCCAGCATACAAACATACGTTCAGTCTACGTAAAATTTCCCACAAATTGAAAGGCAAGTAATTTCGAACTCAAACGTTGAACTCAACGATGTCCGCAATATCGCGGTTGTTTATTTAAGGCCGTTCCAGAGTTCGGAATTAGAATTCCAGCTCGGTCTTTGATTCACACACATCAGCTGACTCTGACATGCGGGCTGTCTTTGTACTGCATTTCCGATACGGCCAGAGTTGGAGCGTTCAGGTAGACGGGCTGACTTGTTCAGAACTAATCGTGAACCATAAGTGACGTCAATTAGAGAGAGATTCGGAGTTTTTTTTAAGCTTGCTGCTGAAAAACTGGTCAATACAGTATAGTAATAAAGCAAATTTTAAGTTTTAACGTTTGAAACCTAAGTTTTATTTTCATATTTTTATTGATATGTGAAATTAATTTTATAATTATTCTAAAAGTAGGTAAGTATTTCCTTAAAAACTGATATAGTTTGATAGTAAAAGTAGTTATTACTAAGAAAACAGCAGGAAGAAAATCTTACTCAGTTTATATCAAACATTTATAAGCATTTATATTTAAATAGTAAATGGTAATTTCGAGTATTTTAAATGATTCGACGACGTAGTTCCATTTGTTATATTTCCTCATATTAGACTCATAACACAAAATGAAAATTGAAATTTTGCTTATAATATTGGAGCATGTAAAAACTTCTCATGCGCAAATGCCAAAAAGCCAAATTCAAAAATACCATATCCCAACTTTGCACTCAGACAGTTAACCAAAAGCCATTTGTAAATTCACGCGTGAATTTCCTAGAATAATATTGGAATTGATGTTTTCGATTAATTTGTTCTAATTAAAATATATTGGATGGAAACTTTTGCATGCTTGTCAATTTTGATACGAATAAAATGGAATAAAGCCTGGAATAGCAGGTGTGTGAACTGAATGTCTAGACCTAATGTTGTATTTAGACAAAGTTCATTTTAGCCAGCATAAACGCATATTTGATCCGTTTAAACGCGGAAGGTTTTTTTTAGTCGACCGAGTAATGGTATTGAGGTATAAAATGTATTAACCCTTTGACCGCCAATGACGCCTTAAGGCGCCAGACACCATAGAAAATCTATTGTGTATGAATTCCTGGCGTTCAATTGGTTCAACTATGGCTTCCATGCCTTTTCACTGTGACTTCAGTTAGTGAGTGATATAACGGTACCAAAATAATTATTCTTTGAATATTTTCTTGATATATCAATAGCCAGTCGTAGTTTGAATAGACACGAATAAATATTCCCAGGGACAATTAAGGCTATCAGTCAGGTATCACCGAACCTGAATAAATGAACGAGTTCCGAGTTGTTTCAAACTGTCCGTACCAAATTACCGATACCGCCACTGACATGCTAAAGTATTTATAGTGGTACCCGTACGGTTCTCTACATGTGCATATGCATAATAGAAATGGATTGTTGCTTAAAATATAAATTCCAATTGTTACAGAATATAACACAACATGTATTGGAGCACAAGTACGTACACTTCTGAAATTCAGTACTATAGATTTTCAGGCTACGTAAAAGGTTTGATAGATTTAGATTTTACTTAGACTACAATTTTAAGTTATTTATACCCATATAACTATGATATTTACACAGCGCTATCTAGACTCAACCTCATAAAATTATTTGGAATAAAGAAACTAACAAAACGGATAACCATATTACACTTTATAAGAAAATGATACATATCAAATTCATAAAACAGACAAGTTTATACTCACACATATGTTGGAAAATTAATTACAAACCTTGAGTAAATTAGCCGTTTTTACCATGAATCGGTGAAGTTATACTATATGGAGATCAGAATTAATTGCTGTAGACCAAATTATGTCGGTGTTTTGTTCCTTCTATGGTTATAGTTTCCTACAAACTGTGTCACTCATAATTTATGAAAAAAAACCTGGGCGCTCACTTAATTCAACATTTCATTTATTAATAAGTCATTTAAGGGACACTTTTGAATAACTCAATACTTGTGAATAATTAAATTAAAAAAGTAAAAAAAAACTAAGTTACTTTAAATCTACCCCGTCTAGTTCCTCCGAGTGAACTGAGAAGACTCCGGCAATAAACTTAGGAGTTAGTTATTCCAATCGCTCATAATTTCACAAGGGCTTTTTAAATAAATTTAGGTGAATTCTAGTTGATAACATTCCATATCCGGACAACCATAAGAGCAAGTGCCCGAAATAGATTGCAGGATAAGCATGATGTAGGAAGTAGCAGGGCAGAGTAACAAAAAACCTCTAAGTGGCATTCATTGACAAACGAACTATGAAGGAGTGTTGCTATTTATCATTGACTAGAATAAATGTTTTGTAAAATAGAATATATAAAGAAAGGAGGAAGACATTCGCAAAACGCCAGTAAATATGCCCCTGTGAACTGTAGCCGCAGGGAACGCGGAAGAGGTTTTTTTTATAATCTGTTTACTTGTTTTAATTCACATAGATAATCTTTTTATACTGAACACCCGATTTCTTTGTTGCGGTTTTTAAGAAAGAAGTATTTCCTTTTTTGTCTTATGAATTGTTCCATTCAGTTTATGATGTTAACTAGTGTTTGTTAGAGTGATTTATAAATGAGATATGGTACCTAACCTTTTATTTAAATTCTACTCATAAGTATCTTAATGACAATAATGTTTAATAGCTCTTATTTGGGCGGCCAAATTTATTCAGGGTGATTGAATAAACATTTAACCATACCTTTCAAAATAGTTTGCAACTCTGATTTATTATCTATGTGCTATGGTAAAAACAATAATAATATTTAAGCCTTCAACCAAGAAAGATTCGATTTAAAATCGTCTTCATGTATTCGTAATTAATTTAATCCTTAATTAGATAAGAAACTCAATTAGAAAAAGAAAAATAAAGTACCTTATACGTTTCTCACATATCATTTTCAAAGCACTTGTAGATATACAGTTTTATTATAGCACGCTGGTCAGTAAAAATACGTGGGTCGCTCCGCACGCAGCGCTTTGAGTATTTCGCTGCAAAACAAAAGAATGTCGCGACATTCCCTCAAAGACGGGGCGATAACTCAGACGCAGCCAGCGCCCGGATTTATTGGTGCAATCGACAAAGTGGCAAATGGCCCATTAGAAATTAGGAGCGAGCTACTCGCACCGAAAAATGTACCGCAATATTTTTAACAGTAAGCAAAATTGTTTGCTATAAATAATATCCGACTATGGCCGGGCAAAGTTTGAAAGGAAACTTGCTTTTTTGTGGAATCGCCCGACGGTAATGATGGGTGTTCTTTATTCAGTCTTAACTAACTTACTTGTGTTTTTTATATAATTTAATAAAGCGAAGAAAATACTAGATTTACAATTTTTTTAGATTACATTTTCAAGGCCTTTATCGTAACTATAATTAGACTGCGAATTGATAAAAATCTCCCCAAAAACTTTTGATAGGTTACAGCAATTGAAAGCACTACAATTGACTTGTTTGTAAGATACTTATTTTAAATGTAAGTGATAAATTATAATCAATGGATTGGTATAAGTATTGTAACTTAGGTTTGACTAAAAACCTAAGTTACAATACTTATCTTTACTTAAATATATTAAATAATGTTATATTTAAGTTTTTAATGTGGCAATCATTAATAAATAATGTACAACTAAAATTCATATTTTATTTCAATACATAGAAAGATTTCGGAGATTACGGTATAATAGACTTAATAATAGATCCGTTTATCGTTTACAATAATCGAATCGCATTCGTAGGGCAGGGGAACTAATTCTATGAATGTTTTCAGTCGATAGCTTACGACATGTTTATTATCATTGAGCTATAAAAACGTAGCTAATGACTCGGGAAACTTGGCGGATCCGAGCCGAGATTGTCTCACTATTTCATATATGGGTCAATAAAATTTTATGTACAGTTAAACTTTGTTAAATGTTTCAAGAGATATAGGCCGCTTAGGGGTTATTTTTATTATTTCAATCAGACATTTAAGATACTTTATTTACCCTTTTAAGATCTGTAAATATTGAGTAAAAACGAAACGAGATATGCTTTTCCGGAATTTAGATTTAGAAGGTATTTTGTACTCGTAGGTAAGGGAAAGTTTGAATTTTGCTTTTTTTATCTCAAAGGTAGGCAAACGAGCAGACAATTCTTATGAGCTTAAAAAAAGGAAAAATGAACAAAGAGACGGAAAAAGGGCTTGCAGCTACAATAACCTCACTTCGTTTGTGCCGAAGTATGGCTTACTTATAGTAAAAAAAAACTTTAATATACAAATTCGATAGCAATGGAATATGATTTTTTAGTGTTTGCATCCTATCCTATTTCTGACTGAGATTATCTAAATTATCAACCTTTAGGATTTACCCATAGGTTTATCAACAACAAAGATCCTACCGTTCCTTTTTTTACTTTGTTTTCAGGTCCTATTGGAGTTCCCGTGGGTGCAATGCGTCGGGTTGCGCCCTTCCCGCTGGTCGCTCGTGCGTACCGATAAAAAATAATTGCTTCCGTCACGACGAATTGCAATGCAAATAATCTTTTTTTATTCTTGAGTACTTGCTTCCAAGTCGTGGGGGCATCTCATAAACAATATAAAATGATACTGTTTCCTTAAAAAGTTTTTTTACTTATGCCAAATTTGGCTCTCGAATTTTACAAACATGATCTTTTGTATAACATCACATAAGTATATGCATATTTTATTACAACTTCATTTATGTATGTTAAGAAATGCACAGATTTACGAATTTGAGATAAACTGATCATTTTAAGCATAACATCAACAAAATTGTTAGGACTCATTTTTTTTTGTTTGAAAGTTCAGTTTTCAGATCGATATATGATCTTATGGAAAACAATATTTACGATATTTTACAAATGTTTACTGACAAAACCTCACTGATTTCTTCATTTGTTTAATATTTTATAGAATACAAAGTCTAGCAATGTCAATAATACCACTGAGAGTTGGTACCTATATCGAAACTAATTCATCTTCGCAATACTCGCTAAGCTAACAGAAATATCAGCTCTGCGATATTAACGTCTCAAGGCGGACTTCTCAATAGTTAATCTGCGTTCATTGTCGATTTGCTCCGAATGCGGCTGGCTGACAATGGACGCACTCGTCTGAGCGCTGGCCGCCGCCATTTTGCCATTTTATACTATGCAACTAAATGGAATATCAGCGCGTAGACGACCAGCTTGAGAACAGGAACGTTCTAAATTTAAATTTCAAATTCGTTAACTCTTAATTCCAAATGCTGACCAAGTTGGCCAGCATTCGCCGGTGATTTCCTTGGAATGCGACAGTTTTACAGCTTTTGTTTAATTTATGATATGGATAATTTGCAATCGCTTCTATGGCATGCCAAGGTTGCTTTATGCTATGTCAAAGTACGATGCTATAGATCCTTGGCAACGACTTATTTAAACAAAGCTTTTCAGTTTTGGAATGTTTTATATTGTACTAGTTTCATTTCATAAACAAAATTATTACATATTCACCATCTATTTCAAGACATGTAGTACAATATAAGGATGTCATTGGTTGGATTGCCATAATTTAACTTTAGACATATCGGCTATTCTTTTAACATTACTTACGTCGTGTACTCGTATATCACCTCAATGATAAGTCAATTTAGACTTTTAGTGATGTTTTTATACCATCAATCCAAAAATCATAACTTAATACTAAACTCGTGCAGTTATCATGAGTCACAATTTAATGATCAGCAACGCAATAAGTAAAATTGGACTGACACAAATGTAAGCCCATTAGTACTGAAGTAATAAGTACATTATTAGGCCCCCACGACACGAGTGGCGAAGGTAATGAGCGTGATGAGTCGGACGCGAGACGACAGCCCCCGACACTAGGATTACTCGCGTTGCTGCTCGTGCCGATAAGCTTTATTTGTACTAATAAGTAGGTGTAGACGCCGCCTTATGATGTAGGGAATTGTGCATAAGACGTATTTGTCACGACGCTGACGTTGATATCTAACGTTATTAGTTTTTTTCTTATATGGTAATCTAGAGGCAGTTCGTGTAGTCGCCTCTTATGATGTAGGAAAAGGCGTTTGGAGTTGACATTACGCTTTTCGCACAAAAACTATTTTTTTACAACTAAATAATCTGAATATATAAAGATGTTACTAATGAATGAATGGAACTATGAAGCGAGCTGTAATATATTTTACGTTGTAAGCTTCTTTTTTGTCTTGAGCTCAGTCTCATGATGTCAATGTACCTACCTTACATGAACTAACTAGATGCATAATCACGAATAAATATCAACCAAAAATGTCCGAGCCCTTGACACATGTTATACTTCAGGTGATTCATGTTTACTAAAAGTGAATTAAGTTCACCTGGATGAATTACTCGGCTGAATAAGTTTATTGCACCAAAATTATTCATTAAAATTTTGACCTTAAGGCGTCATTATAAGGGTGACAATTTTGCTCATAGTATTGCCGCGGACAGTTTTTGAATGATATTGCGCATCTTGTTAAGGTTTATCTAAGGTTCCTATAAAATAATAAGATCTGGTTGCTAACCAATACGCCCAAACCCATTTGATAAAAATCCAAAAAACATAACAGCAGTATATCTCCACATATAGTGTAATAAAGCAGGCGCAACACTCTCGGGGTCTGCCAGAATAAGTTTACAGTCCACGAATGTGTGATAATGACCGGGGCGGTCGCGACTGATTCCGTGCGTCCCGCGGGAACTGACTCGCGGCGCGGCATTAGAAGTTATGAGATTGTGAGTGCTCTTTGTAAATAACAGTCTTCGAGGTTACATAGAGAAGATGAGAACTTGAAATTACTTGAAATATGTTACTTTGTTATATCACATTTTCTATATATCATCGACCGAATATTTTTTGAAGTCATTAGGCCTGGCTTCTGTCTTAGGATTGGACTTACACTCTATAGGCGTTAACACCTATAGAGTGTAGGTCCAATCTCTCCACAGCCATACTGTGTGTGAGATCCTGTGCCCTCAAAACTTAAACGGCTGGTTGATTATATAATCAAATGTATAATATCAAAAACGTAAAACAAAAAATATCAGTAAGCATTTTCAACAATTTCAAGGAATTGTATTTTAAATAAAAAAGTATGAAAATTATATTTTTATCAATTTTAAAAAACAAAAGAACCGTACTTGTTATTTCTAGTCCCATCCGATCGTTTGCTAAATCTCGAGTTAAAATTAACAATATTTTCAATACTCTTACACTCCAAAGGGCTCAGAGTTCAAATACTCCCCACATCTTTGTACTATTAATCTGGCACACATCGCCAATTAGCATTACTGCTGGCTCACGGATTTATATTGCAAAACCGGTCCGGTCAGTTAAGCTGTCCATTCATTAGGTGCCCACCTGCCTAGCACATCCTGTTAGCAACCCTTTGCTCACCTAGAATTATGATTACGCCAAATCGGCAAGATAACGCCGCGTATTTACTTTGATTCTCGTCGTTAAAAGTTTGGGGCTGACGAGGGCCGTCGTTAGGGCCCTAATGGCCACCATTTGTCTTGTCCGGCCTCTAGTTGTGCCCCACTAATGAAATTATTGCCGCAACTATACTAAAGGTTATAAATACCCCCGAAAGGCCGGACGCCACCTTGTTTCGCACTAATGGACCGGTCAAACTGTAAACTGTGTTATCAATGAAATTACAATTAGCGAGGGATAAAAATGGCAAGGGTGCGCTTTCCTTTGTTTATCAGGATATGGAAATTGGACAGTGGCGGTTACAATTTAATTTTGCGCCGTTTTGGGGTTCCAGTTTGGGGAACTAAATGTTTAGTTGTGTTTAGGTTGAGTGGCGATCCATGTTTTTGTAAAATACAAAATCATGGAGAATAGATCAAATGAATTCTTCTTTGATTTAAAACTTAAAAAAATATGAAATACTTTAGCCCCAATTTAAGCAAAGAGGTTGTACTGTTTGTAATTTTATATCTTTTTGTGTTAATACTAACTTTTTATACAATGAAATTCCCAGATCCAAAATTGATTTTGACGCTTGTAACATACTCGTACTACATACGAGTACAACTGCCGCTGCTGCTGTGCCCTTGGTTTAGTAGCGTCAACAAACCGTATTTAATCAAATAATCTATAATAAACCTAAATATTTTTCTCCTCGACACACCATGCTATCGTATTAGACATTTGTCAACACTGCGTCCACTCTCGCTTCCCAAAATGACACTTGCCAATGAGTTGGGCGGCGAACTTGCGATATGAACACAATAAAACGCGTGTCTCCCGCGATTGGGGAATGTGTCGGTGGGACGCCAGCTGCCTCGGACAATCAAAACTTTACGGGATGGAATTTTCTGGTTAGCGTCAGTGTCGCCAACAGTGACCACTAGCTTATTGTTCCATGTTACTGTACCAAGATATTAAATGTACCCACGCAAACTTAGATGTTAAGCAAAAGAGGTAGATGACAATGTTATAAAACAAAATTCATCAATGGAGTCAATACCTACAAAGATTTTGGGAACCAAATAATACCCATGAAGCGTGACAGGTTATATATTTATTTAGTAGCCGCTCGGCTGTTTAGCTGGGATTTAGTACCAAATATTGGTATGTGTTCCTTTTTTTTCCCGCTTAAGATTTCACGCGAATCTATTCATTCATTTTTGGGGCACAAGCCTACATTATAGTATATACGTAGTGCAATTTAACAGTTAATGAACAAGGCTCTAACAACCTGCTTAAATGTGATTGATTAGGTTTATTGTCTAAAACTCTTTAAAATTAAAATTAATCTCAAAGATCGCATTGGATGTCATAGCTTTCGTAGTACTTAAGCCCACTATCCACCTTTTGTTCAGCATTTTTCTTTCAAATCACAAGTAAGCGAAGGAAGCTATCCACTTTCCAATGATAACATTTTTGTTCAATGTACATTAAAACAGTGTCAACAAAAGCGCGAAACATTCAATGGACAGTTTGAATAGAGTTTTTTACTGTGAAAGAAAGTTGTCGACTTGTTACGACCGCAGCTTGTCGGAGTTTGTTAGAGTAAGTAGTGTACAAGAGAGCTTACCGTCACCTAGGCTAAAACAACTCAAAGGCTTGGAATAAAGCAAAACAAACGTTCTGTTTAAGTCACCACAGAATGAATTTAAGATACCTAAAATCTCTTGCTTGCTTCCGATCTACAAGTCGCAAGTTAGTTTTTACGATAGTTAATTACATGAGGTTATTAAATCAGTAATCGCTATTGATTCGTATTGCTTTAGATCCTTTAGTTGTTTGTCACGTCCACTACTGGAAAAGGTTTCCTTCAATGGCAACATTTTTGTCTTCTAATCATTCTCAATCCTCAACTTATCTGATTCATATACTATACTAACATTTGACACCGTCTCCATTCCCAAATTAATAGATAAACTTTATCATATTGGTGTACGTGATAAAGCTTTGGATATTTTGAGGGACTTTTTGTTAAACCGCACTCAACATGTTAAAATCGGTAATAATATTAGTGGAGAGGCTCCAGTTGTTATTGGGGTTCCGCAGGGAAGCACCCTTGGTCCAAGCCTTTTCTTGGTTTATATAAATGATCTATGTCAACTCAAACTAAGAAACGGTAAAATATTTAGTTACGCTGATGACACAGCACTGGTTTTTCATGGAAAAACGTGGGACGATGCTTGGAATAACGCAAGTGTGGGACTTAATATTGTTTATCAATGGTTAAGCTCAAACCGACTTACACTTAATCTTTCCAAAAGTAAATGTATGCAGTTCTCTTTTTTCGCACAGTCCTCCGCCTACCATAAACCTACAGGTCCACTCATGTTCTGCTCCTGGCGAAGATGATTGCACATGTACAACTCTACAAAGATCTTCAACTACCCAATACCTTGGAGTTGTAGTAGACGATAAGCTTAGTTGGCGGCTCATATCGACCTGATTACGGCTAGGACCAGAAAACTAGTATGGATTTTTAAAAAGCTTAGGCACGTTGTGGGCTTTGTGCTTTTACGTGGGGTTTACTATGCATTGGTGCAATCTATCCTAAGCTATTGTATTGTAGTGTGGGGTGGAGCCTGTAAAACTGTCCTGATTAACCTGGAACGAGCACAGAGATCTCTAAGGTTATGACATTTAGTCCTTACAGATTCTCCACAAAATCATTGTACGCAAAGTGTAAAGTTCTCTCCATACGGCAGCTATATATATTGCAAATATTGCTAGAGCAACATAAAATCACTCCATATACTGATTTCAATTACAGTAAAAAGCGTACTATTAAAATGTGTGTACTCCTCTTAAATCGATCTGCCACTTCTAAGCGTCAGCTGTCACATGAGTGTTCATCTTTATAATAAAGTAAACAAAAACTTAATATTTATCCAATGTCTAAATACAAGGTTAAAGTTAGGCTAGGGACTGGTTACTTGGGCTGGATTACCAGGAGACTGAATCTTTAGTTAAACGTATAAATTGAACTAAATAGGTACTATCAAAATAACATGCGCACATCATCATGTATACATACATACTAACACACAATCATACACACGTACATACATTAACACATTTACACACATGAACACATATCCTCATTTGAATACGAAAACATTCAAATTAATTGTACTTTTGCTCTGAAATGTTTATATACATCAGTTTGTTTGTTCTGTTTGGTTATATGTTCTAAATTAAGTTTAAGGTTACTGTAATGTATATAATAAGAAAACATAAAACTGTATCGAGTCATCTCCGGCGACTGGAAGCACTGACTTCTGTAACACGGGTTTGCATACCTAACACGGAAGACAGGGGTTTTCTCCCAATTTGTTAACTTTTTTATGTCAATAAACGTTTTTATTATTTATTATTATTTATTATACTCACCAAAATATATAAAAACAATAAACATCCATATTCGCAAAGGTTAGTTAATGTTTTATAAAGGCCAACATATTTTTAAACGCTAATTTATATTTGCAATATTGACCGCACCGAAATATTTTTAAATATTTATCGAGGATTCCACAATCTTCGTACATCAAACCATTGCAAAACCCAGCGTCAATTTGGCAGTTTCAAAGACATTCCGAGTGGGGAAAATTAAAAAAAACACAGCACTCACAATGCCGCTATTTTCACAAATGATTTGCGGTGACGAGCACGCGTGGAGTCGATGAAATTAAAAATTCTTCTGAAATTTCATTACTTAAAAGATTAAATATTAAAATGCCTTGTTGCTATTTCACATACTGTGTATGGAATATTTTACTTCTTTTGTAACGTGTTATTTAATAAAGCTCGTCTTGCAGTCGTTTATAGGTTTTAAATTGCAACAGCAGCTTCAAGTAGTTATAAATGGCGATGAAGATAATGATGGTGGGCACCATATATATAAAAATTGACATGATTAATAAAATAAAGATTGCCAAACTTTTCAAAATGTGAAGTTGTTTCTCCTTAACTATTTCCCAATTTAACAGACAATTTAAACACTTCCCGTTCAAGAGCTGCACTAACGTTCTGAAATGCGGCACTCAAACACCGACCGCAGCGACACATGATGGATAAGCGCGGCGAGCGCGCTTTGTGCCCATTTCCGAACGGTTACCTCCCAATACGTTCCCGCGCTCGCAGATTTTAAACGCATTCCACCATTTTGTGCGCCATTAGTTGAGGTGAAAGAGGCAGTGATTATGATTGATCGCGCCGCTACAATGGACTCGACTTGTTGAATGGCTGTTGTGTGCATCCGTGCAAACCTGCGAGGGCGGCCATGTCTTCTTGACTATACGTTGATATAATTTTTCTTGGAAAATAATGGGTTTGAATTGATGTTGGTATAGCTTTCAATGATTAATTAAATTACATATCTGCACTTATTGTATCACCTTTAATCTAACCATTGATTGCTTACACCATTATTCTTAACAATTAAATATACTTTCTGTGAAATATTACGGAAAACCAATATTTAATAGAAAATATTTATTCATGAATATACTCATCATTATCAACACACGTCATCACGCCCTTAATAATATGAGTAATTTGTTACTAAGTTTCAGGGAATGTAAAGTCTTTGTTTAAGTAGTATACACACTGAAATGGAAATCTTCCATACCTTATTCTCTTCTAATAATGATGAAGATCTTACCTGTAAAAAATACATTAAATTAACGATTGACACACAAAGTAGAGAAGACACTATCTTCTTTAACTAATACCATTGTAACTAAATTGTATTTGCACTAAAGCACGTTCAACATCTGGAAAACTTTCGCGAAAGCTCATCCTTATATGGCGCGAATATTTCATTTCGCTGATATTGCTAAGTACAAACCATAACGTATTAAGTTAATGAGAGACAACACGCGTCACGCGTTACACTTTAGCGCGGGGGATTATTACCCGAAACACTATACACCCTTAACACAATGAAGATACGGCTCAAATTGCAACAATAATGTGTACATTACTGTAAGTGGAGTTGAACAAATACTTCATACGGTGAGCGTCTACAGAATACGAATTTATTGTTTCATTAACACGGGATTATATGACATGTCCGAATTCGGCTGCGGAGAGTGGGTGATACTTAAGGAAACGAGACAAGTGTTGTTCATGTCTCGAAAATAAATAAGACAAAGTCACAAGATATTCAAATTTATCAAGTTAAGTATTGATTTTTAAACCAGAGGAGGTACAAAATATGGCCATTCGCAATGCATTCATTTAACCCATCGTAGCAATTAAACAATTGAATTAGTGTGCACTGAAATATGACAGAACTAACGGAAATTGGAGATAATATAATCCTAAATAGTAAGTTTTGCTTAACTTAACTTATCTACTGACTTTACATCACACGCCACACACAACACTCCCAAGTTCATCAATAAATTTATCACCACCACCAAGATCACATATTATTTATAAGCTACCTTTTAAATGTTTTTGCGCACACATCGTTCGTAATTTTCTTATGTAAATGTTATTGTTTGGGTCTGTACTGATAATTCTGTCTGTATTTGGTCTTTACGGGAAAGGATTAACCTAGTGTGAGGTCCATGAGAATTGTTCTTTTTCCTTTGTAAACTTATTTAAGTAATAAAAATTTAATAGACAGTGAAACTCTGTACTTATGGGAAATACAACAATTATTATTATTACACTACATAACTATATCTACATGGTGATTACTATTGAGTATTAATACTATATTACCTACACAATCCCCTCAAGATAACATTAAAAAAGCTTTTACTTTTTACAATTATATTGTATAAAGACCCATTGTATGTTCAGTACTTTTAATATTACAACATGAGAACGAACAGTTGCCGTGGACAGAAAAAAACATGAAAATAAAACTCAGCCAAACTTTAATATTAGACAATAACATTTTACAAAACCCAGTATCCGTGCATAATTCATTATCGCCCACAACAACGCGCAGGAGCGTGGAACACACGGGTCGCTACTTTTTATTAATTTACCGAATAAAGTTATAATCTTGTTAGCGACCCGCGACGTCATTGTCAACGTTACCTGGACATTTGTAATAGGATCAACTTATTAAACACTAAGTAGCAAAACATCAAAGCGCTCGCAAAAAGAATGGCTCTTCGTTAAGAGGATTTTTATTTTCACATTCTTCCAAATTAATTCTGAACAAAAAAAATCTCTACGGTAAACAAGACGATTTCATTTGTTATTGCGAGTTAATATAAGAACTCTTGAACTGTAAGCACCTACCGAAAAGCAATAAACATGATAACATCATTTTGTTATAATGGTTATGGGGCAAAATATTTGAGATCCATTTACTAAAGATATTAGCCGTTAAAGAGGTGCTTGAAAGGCAATGGGAGCCTTTACCTTCGGACCCTTTGGGCCTTCTCAAGGAGCCGTAGGAAGGTGTTGTGCCCCTAAACGCGATCTAATTACGAAATAGTTTCACTTGTTGATTTATAGATTAAGTTTGGGTTGGGACCGTACACGCGGCGCACTGGTACACCGCTGACATATTAAAATCCTCTCTCATGTGTCCCTGATATCGATTTGAATGCGTATATAATAATTTATGCTAAGCAACTTTTCTTTTCTTAAAACTTAATACTTGCTGAAGAATCTGTACTGCGAAGGATCCATCAATATGGAAACCTTTGTAATAGGATTTTGTGAATTAGTGAACGGTCATAGTTCTTTTTTCATGTATTTTGATAGGGAAAGAAAATTCTAATTAGGTATTTTATTTTAATTAAGGTGTAGAAAAGTGTTATAATTACATAAAAAACTAGTACATAAAAAGCTAGTAGTATTTACATGCAACACCGCGTTACATATTTTTGATTTTCGGTGCCCAACATTCGCACTAATTAAAGTTTGGAAAGTTAAAAAAAAGGGAAAATTTTACAATTTACCGTTTACCACATTACGTTGGTTTCTTCAATAAATAATAAAACATATTCCCAATAATCAAATATTACGTCTATATAAAGTTTAAACAAGTAGTTTAAAGTTTGAGTAATGTATGCATTAAATATTAAAATGGAAATCATTTTGAAAATTTATTTTAACCATTAAAATAAATATACTATTAAAGACAGCGACATGTATTTCCCTGGTGCTTTCTATTCGAATTCTTAATGTCATTCATATTTTATTTCTTATTGTGCAATTTCATTATCTTTATGTGAAACTTCAAATGAAACAAAAACACGACCTACCTACCCATTGGGTCATACTTACTTAATCACACAAATCTTAAATTGAATACATTATTCAGTGCCGTCCACGTTAGGCGTATCGGGAGGTGTTAAAGGAAAGTCGGGACAATCTCAAAGGCATTATCGGATTCCACGGGCGCCGGCCCACAATGGATGTTCTTGGCTGGCGGGCTTACGTTGGGCCCCAAGTGCTTTGTACCAAATCACTTCGACTAGATTTATAGCGTAGTGTCCCCGTTACCCGGGCCTCTCCGCGCATAAATCGTGGAATAAGTGTTGCCATATTTACCGGTGACGTGTTACTAATCGCGCCTCCTGCGGCCTCTGACGAGTAGTAATAATTAATCCAGCCGTCCGGTGACGTATTTGAATAATTTATATCATGAATTTATTGAGACTACTTGGCCCGAGTGACGCATATGCCGCCGTCACTCGGCCGATTGCGACGGTAATTACGATGAGTTATGCGCGACGCAAGTTTGGGTAACGTTCACTGTATTTAGTGATTAAAGTAATTTGTCTATTTTTGTATATTGGCAGTGCAAAACAACCATGGACTTATACTAAATTCATAACTCGTATTTTACACCTTATTATGTTGTGCAAAAATGTAGGTATGTCAATTTCCCTTTTTTTTTCAGATTAAGTTTGGGAAATTTGTGCTCACTTATCCTTGATGTGTTATTCAATTTCAATATAAAGTTTTTTGTTAAAAGTACAATACCTTGTTCTATAGAATGTGTCCTCAATATAAATCAAAGTACCTATCCCCTAATTAAGCTCGTTAGTATAAAAACAACCGTATTCAATAGGAATCAATTGCCTTAAAAGAAAGAAGCTTACCAACTCTCTGTATCAATAGAACACATAATACGGTCCATTAGGAAACACCTCGACATTTCGATAGAATCAACCTGCCATCGGTCACTCGGCCGTAATTAGGTGCTTGTGAAACCAGCGGTCACTTCGACCCGTCCGACCGATTGATTAGAAACAAACATTGGAATAAAACGGATCGTGTTGCGAATAACGTGTTGGTTTTGCCCGATGAAAAGGTTCTGTCAAGCATGATGGATGACTGGGAAATTGGTGAAGTTTTAATTATTTTGTGGTTTATTTTTTCGAAAAGCATTCATGTTTGTTTTTTATAAGCAAATTTAAGTAAAAAAAGGCCAAATAAAATAAAAAATATCAATCTTAGTAAAAACGTACAATTGAAATGTGTTCTGCTATTTTTATGCTTGCAAGATTCGTGCTATAATTCTCCGTACTGTCTATATAAGAAGAAAATACTTATTGACAACTCATATCCTAATGAACTTCTGACATAAACATTTATCTATATGTGTTTGTGGATAACATTTTGTTTATCTACTACTACTTCAGTTACAACGTCAAATAAGGCGCAAGGCCTTCCGAACAACTTTCACCATTGAAAGGTTCGGACTGTATCCACAATGTTGGTGACTAGCCCGCCAGAGCCTCATTGTTTCTACGGGATGAGATTAAAACAAGCAAAAATGGCTTTGGTCCGACTGGGTCAACTGAAACCCTCTTCCTAACCTCCTCAACCCATGCCTGTAAAGTACTACATATTACCTTTGGAATATGCCCATTTCTTAGACAAAATGTATAAGGAGCGATGTCACCATAAGGTGAATCATAAGTTCGTTTGCCTCCTGCTTTGTGTTATTCAGTTCAAAACAAAAAACTAAAGCGTCATTATATTGCTATTCCACCAAAAGTGGGAAACTCATGATATAATGTTACATCAAATTGGTCCAACGAGCAAGATTAGGGAATTGCATTAAAGATCCTTATTAGACGGTTTAATGCGTCTGTGTTAAGTAAATTTGGTTGTAATCGCGGTAAGCCTTTTTACGGCGTTTGGTAAAAAGTGTGGAAAAGGGACTGAGCGGTCGGAATTTGGGGTCCGTGGTTTCACCATAAACCTTTTAAAGTTAAAGTAGAATGGATAAATTATTTCTCGACGATATGAATACCTACTTCTTGTTTGAATTAAGTTTTTTTTGTATTTTAATCTAATAACCAGACTACCATGCCATTTTTATGGCAGGTCTGGCTCTCGTCTATTTGTCTGTTTCGGACGGGACATTATGGATTGACATTACAAACGTCAAAAATGACCGATCAGGATTAGGTGAGGGTTAGACGTCTTGCCAACGTCATGTCATCTAGTACCTATGTTTCGAGATTTGTTTTAAATGCTTATGTAGTTAATATCAAAGTCAAAAAACATTTATTCAAATTAGGTTTACAAAAAAGCATTTGTAATCGTCAAAAAATACAATAAAAACATTTAAAATATCAAAGTAAAACCCTTATAATTTCAAGTATAAAATAATCTTGATACTTAAAATTATAGTAATAAAATTATGTTTTGTGTATAAAATTTTGATTAGAAACTATTCCATTCTGTTATTTTTATACTCTATAAAATAGCTCTACTAAATAGGACCAAAAACATACACGTATATTCGTGTTCTATACTTAAATATACGCGTATTTTTCTTAATACATGAACATTATATGACAATCACAATCTACAGATGTCGTAGGAAATCCTTCTATGTGACCCTTTGAGTAAGGAACCCTAAAACGTGCACGGATTTATTGGCTTGTTACCAGCTCAAAAAAGAAACGGCTCAGACGGGATGGAATGCACCCCGCCATTGAGGGTTGGATAGGGCGTTTCACTGATGTTCATTTTTGTAATCGTTCTGATTTTTCCCTGATTAGATTTATACCTTTGATTCTGACTGACTGACGAAATTTGGTTAGTAAACAATTTTTTTAATTATTTTTATGCGTTTGAAGTTTTCATTTCATTCCACATTTTTTAGAAAAAGCGATTCCAGTATATTATTTGAGATATGCTTTGTCTATAACATTAAATTTAAAATATTAATATTATTTTATTTCCGTAATAAAATGAACGATGTTGTTATAATCTAGAAATACATAATATCAATGTTTGATAGACTCAATCGATTTATTTTAATTTAATAAGTTTCTTTATAATAAAAACTTAATTTTTAACTGTTGTCCAATAGCAAAACCGTACGTCCCAAGATGTCATACAAATATGTCAGTCCCTTTGATATCTCAGTCTTGTAACTCGATTGCTCATCAAGCATTTTAAGAGACTCCCCGAAGCCCTTGAGATTTGGAGAGCTTCTCTAATATTCAAGGGTAAGAAAGATTGCCAGATGGAAAACTTTTATTATTGTCATTGATTACACAAAATATATTTATCAAACAATATTCAAAGCGACATCTATAATAATTTTGAAGATATATTAATTGTTTATTGTATTTAAAGTAAAAACAATAAATCATACTATTTCCTCTTTCTTGAAAAGCGTAATATAATGTTAAAAAATTCATGAGAAATATTTTCGGTTCATTGATTTTCTTGCAAGTTATTGTATTTTTAAGGCACAAGGCAGCCGGTGGTTATAATATCAGGTTTGCTTTTTAAAGAATATAACAAAATGACCGGCCCGTTATTACAACCTGCCAAATAAATCTTGAGCCTACGTTGAACTGTTAATACTTACTGCACCTTAGTGGTGGCTATAGTAGAAACATCTGAAACGCTATTCCACTAGTGAACCATGCTGAACAAATGACGAACGATTACACTTTGGAAAGTATTTCTTACTTGAAAGAATAAGTTTCACTTATACCTTAACGTAAAAAAATAAATTGAAAGAGTAGTTTTAAACATACTCTGGCAACACTCTTAAGAAACACCATTGCATCTTTCAGTCACGGAAATTTTGCAAACGAGTCCTCGAACTTGTAAGTTAATTTGAACGCACTAACCTTAGCCGATTTCGGACCGTTAAAACGTAATTAATGTACGAGAAATAAACGAGTTCTTATGATAATTGAGAACGATTTTGAATTTGAAAAGTTCAGTAGATCCGATCGAAATCTCGATTTTAGTGACACGTCGTAATGGAGTGAAGTGCGATTTCTAAATCATAGCGCAAGATACTGTTAGGACCAATCTGCTAAAGGTCGTTGTTGGAGGTTTGATCAGAAAATCAAAGGATTCTGGCGCAAATAGAGCAGATATAATAATAATATGTCCAACTATGGACTGCAATAAGTTGATGCAAAAGTACTTTATTTCTTTTGAGTCATTTTTATATTTTATGTTTTGTATGTTGTTATGTAACTAAATACATAGAAGTTTTTTCATCTGTTAATGTGTATTATTTTGTTCAATAAAAATACATTTAATATTATATACACATTTATTATTTTCCTTTCAGTTTAACGAAACCAAACAGTATCCTTGACACGAAGTTCACGTTTGAATTCTCTTTTAAATCCCAGTTCGCCAGATACTCATTTGTTTTTTTAGATTCAGCTTGAATAATTAATAAGATAAGATTGGATTACAAACAATTAAAATATAATCAAAACTGGCATAGGTACATAAAGATGTATTAATACTCGTAGTTATGAAGCCTTCTGGTTTTAAGGCAGATTATAGAAGGGTTTTTAAAGGTCATTTGAGAGACATTTTATAAAATACTTATCGCATACATCACTTTACTTAGCAATCATGTATACTTGCTTATTATTGAAATTAATGCCAGCAACAAACGTACAAATTCCTTAAAATTCCTACAAACAATTCAAGAGCATTCAGAGGTCGCGGTAGCATGAATATTTCATGAGAAATACACGTTGAACTCAACTTTTTTACTCTTTCAGTATTCATAGTGACGGAACCCCCGTGGCGGGGATAAATGAGCCAAATTAATAAAAGGGAGCGGTTAGTTACAATTACGTTTTTTTAAACGTAAGCAAGCCGGCTCCTTGTTGCGCTTTGATTTTTCTTGTGCGACATGCCATTTGTCGGCTTTACGCACGAAAGGGAAAAGTCTGTAAGTGAACATTATCTTATTTCAAAATGTACGGTCTCGTGGTTCTTTTTAATTATACAAACTTGAACCTTTAAACTGTTGGAATTGGCTAAGATATACGTTTAAAGTTTAAGTAATAATATGCACATAGCCTTGGCTACCGAAATCTATACTGTAATTAAGCTAGGATCTCGTATTATAGGTACTAAATAGTCATTTTTAATGTACATTAGACAAACATAAAGACTTATACAAATAGAAACTATGTACATATATTATTTACTATCTTCTTTAACATGTGACGTATAACTATTTAAGTACAGAGAGCCCAATATCAAAATCTCAGTTGCATCCATCGTGCCGAGATCCGTTATTAAGCTTTGATTTCGCCGCGGAGCAAAGGGTTTGAAATAAAAATCGTCGTACCCTCCTGAGAAAAATCGTGCCAAGGAGGGGTAAAAAAGAAATATCCCGTTGTTTTCTAAAGACGAGGGTAACCAGGTAGCCAAATGAATTGCAAACAGCATTATTATTTCCTCCAGGAAGTCGTATATATCGCGGGGCGCCTTTATTTTAACGTTGCTCGCCTCATTTTTTTACCCCTTTTTATTGCCGACAAGCTCGTAATATATTGTAAACGCACAGCAAGTGCCGGCTGTAAACAACTATTACAACTTAATAGGAAAACGGGATTGCTTTAACGGTTTCTGTTTATCTTTTCTTGCTTTTAATATAAACAAGTATGAAAGAATTGCCCAGGATGGAATACTTACTTATTTTTGTTTTATTATTTGAAACTTTTTGTATCAAATTAAATAGTAAATTAATGAAAAAGTAGTATGTACGATGCACGCATAATAAAAGTCACCTTTTTCGATGTACATAGTTTCATCATTGTCACATACGTTGACAAGTTATGTTCCTTGCTGCCAAAATGGCGGTAACGAGGCGGTTCGAAAATATAATCCGAGGGTTAATTTTATCAAATCAGGTATAGTCAAATATGAAAAATGTCGAAGAATGTTGAGTTGAAGTGCTTAACTGATGTGAATTCTTAGGCTATGTGTTATAATATTATTTAACTGGATGTTTTGAGAATAGAAACAGCTGACAATTAACAGTTAAATATTGGTTTGCCCTTTAATATAATATTATATTAAACGAAACATCTCATGAATAAATCTCATTTCAAACGTAGCAAATGAATGGAAACTTTATTTTAAAGGTTTTGCTATTAGTTTCCTATCTGTACAATAATATCCATTTATTTTTTACCGAATAATCAATATCTAAGTTCACTCTTTGATATTTTCGGATATTGCTAACTTTACGATACGTTATTATAAAAACAACAACAATTCATGTATAACATTAACAGCCTGGATAATTAGCTGTAACAAAAGATAACAAGTTCAGACATTTCTTGGCTGAATAGTTTCGCTCATAAAATCCGCTATAAAAGGGGCGATAACGGTCGATTATGGCCAGTAACGGCTCACTAATAATGAATTGTCTTTAGTATAATGTCTAATCGTGATTGTGAAGGCTTTGTTCAGAAGTAATGGTTAGAAAATTGTGGATCGAACATTATAGCGATCAGGGATCAGTGAGGTTATAAACTTGTTATGGCAACTCTTTAAATGTCGGTATTAGTATTAATGTCTTGCCTGAAAATTTTTTATTCTTATAATATTATAAACAATGAGCCAGCCAGTGTAGTAAAAATAATACATTGGTATATTTTTATTCGAATATTTTCATTACAATAAGTGAATGAGTGATGAATTGTTTAGAATTCATTTATTTGTTTCACATCTATCGTATTTTCCTCAAAGATATTTTACTGAAATAACCCTTCTTGTTGACTTTCAGATTTTATGGTTAAGTTCTAGATTAAATAAATTTTTGTACTCTACCAAAATAAAATAAAATCATTTTAAAATTGTGCCTATAAAATTTTTAAACAGTATCAATTTGACGAAAAAAAAAAGATAAATGATTTTCATTTCTTTGACAAGTTAATTGCATTAAAACTCACTATCCTAAGTGAATTTTTGAAGTGAAGTTTCCCTGCTGTATTGGAACCTACGATAACTAGTCGCAACGATCTAAATCTCTAAATCGTGGAGTCAGCCATGCTATGCATATACCATGCTATGCATGGTATATTGTATGCAGGATTTTAAAATAAACGCACAATTTTTACATTTATGAGCTGTGTTAGGAAGATTAAGCATCAAAAAGTCCTGTGCAAACAAACGAAATACCCACTAATAAACATAAAGCTTCCACACAAATAACAACCATACGTATACGCGGCGTATATCTATAGACATTTTTACATGGAGCCAATGGAGGAGCCAATAAACGTAGATTATCGGGAGTTATGATGCGATTCACGTTAATGCGACACGACAATAGGCCGGGATGAAGCCCCGCGGTGCAGCCTCGCTACATTGTATGGAGAACGACCTGCTTTCCAATAAATAACTTTTTTTATTGAGTTAATTTTGTATATGAACATAACTAATAATATACTATTTTAAATGGAATTATTAGCGCATGTGATCACACCTATAGTATTATACAGGTGTGTACCCGTGTACCCATAAAAAAATAAAACTGATTACTCACAGATTCCAGTGATTATACTGCCTGTTATATCTATCAATCTGAAACACAGCTATACTTATAGCATAAATATTATTGTGGTGGTAATAAGCGAGATTGAGTTATACACCCAGACGATCTAAACTATAAGTGTACCTGAATTAAGGCGATCTGTCTGACTGCCAGATTGCCTGACTATAGACTGAGCTCTGTATTCAGCAGAATTACACAATAAGTAGGTAATTATAGTTTGTGCCTCGGAAGATGGGGCATACATTAAAAGTATTTCTACAGAATATTCAAGCAACAAATGTTTTTATCTCTGTTTCTCAAGTTAACTCACTCTATCTCATTTTCTCAGATCTCCAGTTGTCCTGGGGTATATCTTCTGTATTACGGTTATAATTTTAAAAATAAACATAGGTATATGCGGCATGCTTTTCCTTACGGCAAAAATATATTTCACAAGCTCTTTCCATAATATCGAACAAGCCAGAGGCATCACTCAAATTGGAGAGACAAAAAGCGCCCTGCTCACGTTATGAAGTCGATTTATCATCACAGAACCGAATAATTGCTCTATGGAATGCTTTGATCGCGTTATCCCCGCAGTCTATGGGTTTTCAATATTTTATATGAATGTGGTATGTCCGTAATTGCAATGCATCAATTGTTTAGGTTCATTATGGACTGTATTGGACGTATTCTTTAACTTCACGTTCCATAATCTTGATTTCTTCTATTCGATCTTGATTCTGAATGTACGGAAAGTAGTCAAGGTTTTGAATTCCTTAAGAGTTCCAAAAATACCATTTTGTTTTGAAGCGTTAGCTTGTTAATAAGCTTTTCATAGCACCTAGTTACAGTAAAGTATTTAGAATTTTAATAATATCATTTAGAAAAAAATACGTATTTCAAACGGACAAATAGACAGACAAACGGACGTACGGACAACAAAGAGAGCTTATAAGGATTCTGCTTTTTCTTTTCGGGGTACGCAACGTTAAAAATTAAATAAAAGACGTTTTTTGAATTCTGTACCAACATCTGAACGTTGTTCTTTTGACTTGAGCTATTTGACTCTTTCATACAAATACAAAAAGCATTTTCCCGGTTTGTGAGGTCATGCCACTGTGCAAACACATCGACAACGAGTAGGTAAATGTTGACTCTTCCCCGGTCTCCCCTATCGCCAGTGACAATAAATCGCATAAATAAATTATCTCTCGTCAATAAAGTGATCTTGTTTGTTAGCTATGGGACATTGGATTGAATTTCCTTTGATAAACAAAATCTGTGGCAGTAAATTGCCAGGTTCGCCTTCGCCTAATGAGGCCCAAAAAGGTTTTGGGCCTCATTAGGCGAAGGCTTCAACTTAAGGAACAGATGGAATTTTGACTTTGGAAAGCAAATCTAAGCCATTTAAAAAACCTTCTATGTCCGGCCGATTTTGCATCAGATGTCCCGGTCGTCTGGTAGTCTGTATGGTCTAAGTACTTTTCTTCCCTCCTTAGGTCCGAGAGAATGTTGTTAACCATCGAATTTAAACAAAATACATTGCACGTTTTTTGTTTAAAATTTGCCAACTTAAGATTTTTATAAAAAAAACATTGACTTGATATATAAACTTCATCACGGTTGCAGTAAAACACAGTGGCCCTTATCTCTGAAATCATAAAACCAAGAAAAACAGAAATCAGCTCGGAAATCAGAGGGTGAGCTGGGGTATAAAGATATCGGTCGGACGCAAACAAAACGATATGTTGACCATACGTCGTAAAAAACACGTTAACATCCATTCGCATTATGCCCCCTATTTGCGGCCGCGGACTGTACACGGGTACAAAGTAACTGATTGCGGCAACAAAGTGCTGTTTGCTTTCGGCTGGCCTTTTGTATAATAGTACTGGGGGTTTGATTGTGACTTATCTGTGCGGTGTATACCCTAGCCACACTGGCCGGCAAAAAAAATAATTTTAACAATAAAATCTTTTGAAACCTCATTTAGATAATGTAACTGCTGGCAACTTACACTTTATTTTTAAGAGAATATACGAAAGGATACAAGCTTGAATTTTAAATTTGGAATTGCATAGGTATTAAGTTGTTCTTGATATTGGGCTCCATTTTACATCGTCCCTTTACATCTCTCCTAATGCATGTCGTGGCAGCATGTTATTGAATCTGCACTTAGCGTGTACTTTCTACCATTATTATTACTATGTATAAAAGATCTCACAATACATTAATGGATTTGTTAATTGGTATTAAGATCTAAACAGTTATTTTGGAATTAAGAAGGCTTAACTACGTATAAAACCTGGTACCTGCATTTGTGAAGTGACTCCACCTGTTTAGCTGTTATCGCAAACCATTAAGTTATTGGAATAAAATATGGCAGGAATTGCCGTTTGTTAAAATATAATGCGGACTCGATCCCATCTCACAAAGATAACAGAGAAGGATAAACCAAATAATTTCTTCGATTCCGTAGCACAGCAGCGTCCCCACGGTGGAGCCTCGAAGGTGCTCAAAACAAAAGTTTGTTAGCAAAGTTTTATCGGAGCGGCCCGTGCTGGGGCCCTTTGACCTATTTACAGGATCATCCAGGGACGACGTACTCCAGTAGAAGATTGGGGGCTTTGTTTTAAAATGTTGTGCTTTTATACTACAGAGTTGTATATTTATATCGATTTTGGATGAAAATAATACTTCAGAAATATAAATAAATAGTTCAAGTATAATAATAAACTTTATTTTCAGATAAGTATTCATAGTTTGTATTTAAGAAATGATATTCTAGGGTAAAAAAGAAATATAAATGAAGAGAATTTTACAGGCTTTGAGCTATATATAAATGTAGCTAGTTGCAGGCGCAGGAAGGCGAGAGGGGTGATTATGGTAATACTTATTATGATACACATTAAATAGATAGTTATGATATGATGAATTTCATTCGAAATTTCGATTGTGTCACAACCCATTCACATATAAAATAAATGCAGTCGATTTCTTAACTAAGATACGTAATTTCAACTTCGAGTTTTATAGTCATGTGTAATCTGTGTCACATATTGTTGATTTGTGAAAGATCCATTAATTTACTAGTAGTTTACTCATAATAAAAAAGAGTTGTATAAAGTATGTAATAAAATGCTATTATTGTCATAGCATGTCATATTATAACTATCTCCCCGTCTATGCTATGCGGATAAGACTACCCTGTAGTGAGACGTTGCAGTAATAAAGTGATTCCCGTAGTTGACAGGTATTTTTATATCAATAAAAAAACGTTTTTAAAGTATACCTCTTTTTCAATTTTCTTCACAAACGTCTTCTTATAAAGTTTTAGTACTTGAATATTCTGTTGTAGAGATGCTTCAAAGGCCGTGACCAAAAATCGATGTGATTAAATTTGAACTCGCCTACGTCTTACAGATCACATTAAAGAGATCAAGGAGTATTAGCAAATAGCCGGCCTGAGATGCTATTTATCTCCACTCTATAATTCGTTTTCCGACCCCGTTTAATGTTGATTACATTCCTCTAAGGTTCAACTTTGAGATGGAAGTAACTCGTTACTTCTATTAAGTAATTAGTCAGCATAAAGCGATGTTTAAGTAATGAAGCGTAATTATAAGACAGGACACTTCACAGGAGGCAAATAATTAAATCAATCGTCCCCAGTGGTGTATAATCTTTTTAGGAATCAAATAGAAATTAAATGATTGAATTAAGTATCTTTGGAACTTAGTCTTTTAAAATGCGAGTTCTAAAGTTCTTTTATTGTGACGGATGGTTTCGATGTTGGTAGAAAAGAAAATATTGAAAGATTTAGTTTTTTTATTGAAAAGTATAGGATTTATAATTTGTGTTAGTAAAATACCTTTGGAGAAACTCAGAATCACTTTATATGTTTAAATAACCTTAATGTGGTGTTTTTATACGTTTTTTTTCTCCTTTAAAGCCATTTATGAAATTAAAATTTCTTAAGTTTTTAACGCTCTTTTTTGAGACTCTTTACCTTTTTTTCCCCTTTTAAGTTCAGCACAATACCTAGTTCTTATAGAGTTACGATACTTAAAGGGTGTATTATTACCACCTGAAGAATTTTCAACAAATGTGCCATTTTTTGCTATAAATAAAACTATGGGTCACTAAACTTCATAAATGCCACTTCAGTTAGTTGGTTTCTCATAATTACTATATGATAACTTTTGCATTTCATATGTATTTCATCCACCAGCAATACAAACATATTTTGATGCCAATGATTATCGTGTTGCCCTCGATTCCACAATAAATAAAGTTCACTTCGCCGAAGACAGATGTCGCACTGTATCACGTAGGACGCAGCACCCGACCGTCCTGGATAATATCTTTAAAAGTTTGCCGCCCGCGTCCCTCCCAGGGGAGCCTTCGCTCAGCCACCAATCGAATACCTACTAAGAAATATTCAACATTATATTTTCTATATACAAAAGTTCATAAGACTGCCGTATGTAGACGGCGCCAGACGTTTCTCTCCGTTCAAATTAGGATGTATTGGAATAGGTTTGTATTGTAATAGCCGTCGGCTCTTACACCAAGGGTTCCGGGTTCGATCTCCAAGCAGTACAAACATATTATGTGTGCATGAACGTATCTGTTTGCATTGGTCTGGGTGTATAATATGTATTTATAAGAAAATGTTTATAAGTATATATCCGTTGTTTAGTACTAAAGACAGGCTAATAAAGTTGGGCGCCGTGTGAATGTCAGTAGATATTTATTTATTAGTATTAGTTATTTATAATTCTTCATTAAAATACGTAGAGAAGTTAGCATTTTAGAGAACGCATAAACTATCTGGATAGTAGAGAATATGAATTATTGCCTGTTAAATGTCTGATTTAAGGAATCTGATAAAGCAAGGGAGACCTCTGCTCAGCAGTGGACAACGCTACGTTAAACAGAAAGAGAGATAATAACCATAGTGTTATTGTTAAAAGGTATCTATTACCTTTACTTGAAAAAATAAACAAAATAATATGAAGTTATTTGGTAACATCAAAAATTAAAAAAAATAACATTGAATATAAAATAATGTTGCTTCATTAATATTTTATCATTGAAAGTGACATTAGAGGAGGACGAAAACTTTACAAAGCAGAAACGTTAAAAAGACAACAATGTACCAACTCCATTACGGAGCCGCTACGTAGACGTTTCTTGAAGAAATTCAGGCGACGACATAAATTATGCAAACGTGGCGCAGTAACCATAAAAAATCAGTGGGTACGGTCAACCGCGAAGGAGGCTGACAAAATAAGATCTTAATGCCTTAGCTCAAAGTCGAGACGTTCGCAAGGATGACTGTAAGTTCTAAAGACGTTGGTGTGTATTGAAACAGGAACTGGACGCACATAAATTTATAATTTTCCGCTGCAAAAAGCATAATTTCGAATCATTGGTGTTTCTTTGAAAGATACGCGAAGGAAAGTATTCTTGTAAAAATTACCGACAGATAGTCTATGATTTTTTTGCAGTTACTCGTAGGAATCAAAACCAAGCGCGAGTCGGACTCGCATGTAGAGGGTACCCGCAGCAGCAAGTTACATAAAATAAAATTATTTTTATTTACTTAGGCACCTACTAAAGCTTTAATATGAAAAAATAGTGGTTCACCATTTATGACGTATAAAAAAAACTACACACCAGAAATCGTTAAAAATAAATTTCGTTGTTAGATTGTATGGTCATCTACATCATATATCTTTTCGATTTTATCAACCCTATAGTTTAGAAATTAGAGGGGGGAGGGGACACACTTTTTTCTACTTTGGAAGTGTCTCTCGCGCAAACTATTCAATTTATAAAAAAATGATATTAAAAACTTCGATACCGTATTTTAAGATCTACACATTGATACCCCAAAAATGGGGGTACGATGAAAAATAAATTTTTAGTTTCAGTTCAATGTATGGGGAACCCCAAAATATATTAATATTTTTTCAAGTTTCTTATTAAAATCTAATAACGGTTCACAGAATGCATATACTTAAAAAATTTGAATAGTGTAGTACTTATAGTTTCGGAGAAAAAAGGGGTTGTGTTGTTCGGACGGACGCACAGACAGACACACAGACAGACAGACTTGACGAATCTATAAGGGTTCTATTTTTTGCCATTTGGCTACGGAACCTTAAAAAGAAAACGACCCTGAACCTCAACTACATGAATCGATGACATAGTTATGGTAGCACTAAGCCTATGGATATTGATTGCTAGGGTAAGCGTGGCAAATATTATGAACTGCCTTTTTCAGCAGTGGAAATATTAGGCTGCATTATAATGATGATGTAATACTGAAAATGAAATCTATTCTTGATATTTTCAACCGAAATAAAAATGTATTTACTTGGTTTATTTATTTTCAAGTTCATTTTTCAGTTCAATTCAGAGAAATAATCTTTTTCGAGCGCAGGTCCCTTCTTGAAAATACTTTTTTAAAACTTTACTTTTTTACGTATGCGAAAATAGTAAAAGCATCTTTACCTGTTACTATATCATTTCGAAATTCATTAAAACCTGTTATTTAATATTCATCCATAAGATTAGTTCAGCTCACGATTTAAATATTTTAGTTGAAAATCATGAACAAAATATAAAACGTAAACTTTCAAAGAAAATCAATTCACAAAATAAGCAAAAGAAACCGTAACAAAAGAAACCCTCTCAGCAAACATGCGAATCGGAAAAGTGTATTGAAAATGCAAAAAAAAAATGTATAAAGTGCAACACCTCAATAAGAGACGCCTTCAGCGATACAGCTGCCCACTCGGGTCGAGGGTTCCGATATTCATATTTGGGTTCCTTGTGAACCAAGTAAAAACCCTTTGCAATATTTTTTTTACCACTTAATTACTTATCTGTCATGTCGAAATTCAATAAAATGTAAATTTGTAGTAAATTCAGCTTTCCATGTAACTATTATAATAAATAAATGGGTGGCTTAAAATCATCTCAATTTTAGGACATTAAAAAAGCGAATATTCAGTTTTATGGAATCCTATGGGTAATCCCGTAAACAAAGATTGCGTGACTATTATCTTCACACAATCACCGGACTCAAAAACTAGAAAGTTATACAAAATTTCTTAAAACATTTTATATGACTATATATTATTCTTTAAAATTGCTATAGTTAGGTATTTTAAAAACAAACAGTATTTTGTTTTAATAATTCATCACACCAAACTTTTACAAAGTTCACGATAAATTTCGTATGAGTATAATTTTTTGGTAGCCATTTTTCTTTTATAACACGATTCGGGCTTGGCCGATCCTATTTTAAATTTGATTTGAGGCAGCCGGCTGCAGACAAATGTTTGCTATTGAAAATTGAGACCGGTCCGGTGACGTGACAGAAATTCAATGCATCAAGTGTGGAGCGGTGCATAATAAAAGCCAGTTGGGTCCAACCAAGTTGCTTCATAGAGATTTTCTTACATTCTTATTGAAAATATAGACTCGGTCTGTTATTTTTACCTTTGATTTTTTTGGAGAGCTGGTTTGAAAGCATGAACTGTTTTGTATTTTGCAAACTAAACAATGAAGTGTCATTTGCTACGGAGAATCGGAAATAATTTAGAATAATAAAATTCCCACAAAGAATATTTTATGTAAATTGTTGCCAATACACCACATAAAAAAAAAATTTTGCGCTATAAAAAAGACACTGTCTAACTCTAGCAACCCTTACCTCAACAAATGCAACATACCCACCCCCCATTTGGTGTAATGGTTGAGATGTCGGCTATTACATCTAGGGTTCCGGGTTCGATCCCCGGGCAGTACAAACATTTGTGTGCTGTCTGTTTGTATTAGTCTAGGTCTGGGTGTTTCTATGTATAATATGTATGTTATTACAAAACAAATGTATAGAAATATGTTTATCAATTGTTTAGACACTATATTACAGGTTAAAATGCTTAGTTTGGGACTAGATGGCGCTATGTGAACGTTGATGGATATTTTTTTTTTTTTATCAGTTAATATATACAGCTTCGCCGTTTCGCTTCGTGGAGGTGATGGCAATGTTAGAGTCCGATTTAAAAGCCAAACCATACATATTTACTGATTTTCTGAATAAAACAACATGTTGAAACATTACACTAACAAAATATACCAGTATCGTCACCATACGATTCTATTCAATATGTAAATTGAAAATTCTGAATATAATACGGTGTTGTGTTACCAAAACGTATGACCCGATAAACATCTTCCTTACCTTCCCACCCAAATTACAATAGCTCATAATACATCTAATCTTAGCCGCAACTAGCGAATGTTTGGCAATAAATCACACCAATAGTGCTGAGACGTCGTTTCTTATTAACCATTGTCTGAACCGAATGGTAATTAAGGGAGAGATAACCTAAAACGACGTTCATACTTGGATTCTACATTCAAAACATGTTTGTTTAAGTACCTACAATAATTCCTAACATTACAATAAATTTAGATAAAGTAGTTTTGTCCTGATGGAAAAACTAATATTTTTTTTATGATTTCATGATGACGACGTCAATCAGATTTTATTTATAGGGAGTATTCCCTATGAAAAAATATCTTTTTGTATTTATTTATGTTTCTAGCTTTTTGTAAATATATTTGAATTAGTTATATTTTAATTTTAACAATATAAATATAACCTTTGTAAATATTTCTGGCGTTTAATACGACACGATAATACGATTTGTGTGACCCAAATACTAAATTTAAATTTGCATCATGTACTTGACACAATATTTGTTAAAATACATTTTACGCATCGGTTTCAATAATTACCTTTTTTCCTTAATTTGAGATATAAATATATGTTTTCTACAATCAATACGACTGTAGAAATTATACAAACATTTTAATATGGATTTAAAACAAAGGTTTAATATCCAAATCAAACTTTTGATAAAAAGCAGTTAAAATCTATCGTGATGTAAATCGTCGTCGTTATTTCGAGTTTATATGTTCATGATAATATCAAGATACAGGTGCATTAATAAAGTTAAAAATACAACCAGTAACTTATTGTCCTAAACTAATACTTAAATAATCTGTAAGGTTTAAACAATTGTTATCTAATGGCGGTCATTTCAGGGCAACAAAAAGTCCTTTGATTTGACTGAGTAAGCTGTATGTATTGATTTGATTAAAAAAGCTGTATGCATTAAACATTCACAATCTTGCGGTTTTACTTTTTAAATAAGAGTTTCCTGTAACTTGAAAGTAGATAAAATGGATAAGGAGAGGTTAAGAATCGACAATATGTATACATATTTAATAAAATTGTATGAACAACTGAATTCTCTAAATAATTTTCGGCTCAGAGACTTTATTTTCACCATTTGCACTTGTAAGGTTTTTATTGTTTTAATAGTGTCTTAGTGAGATGTACACCAAGAGATAACCGTTACGGTGGCGGTAGACCTAGCCGGTAATATTGTCTAATAAATTGCCAAAACACTCCGGATTATTGGGAATAAGTTATTGTTTTAATAACATAATATAGCTTTATGAGACTATGGACATGGCGTTTCAGGATTATTTTATGATTAAAGTATCGTGTCAAGTTTCTATGAATGATACAAAACAAAAGTATTTTGATAGTTTATTTTGATTATTTATTATAAGGCGCATCGAGTTTCTTTCAGGCATTAGTCACTACTACGAGGCAAGTAATATCGTAGCTCACGTAGCATATCATATCTACTTGTTTTTCTCTACTCGCTACTACCAAATCAGACACAGATTAGAACCTAGATTAGACGGCGTTAATCGTGTGAGTTGAACGTGATCGAAATAGTATGTTCGTTTCTCTTTTGAAGCACAAACCAATGTCGCCTGGTATATCTCGCAGAACTACGAACGAAGCGCCCTTATAAAAGATTTCTAAATAATCACATTTCTAAGGAACTAGAGTCAGATTGTGGAAATCAATTGTTTATCGGGAGTTTTAAAGTTTCTGCATACTAATCAATCAAAAGCATTTGATTATTATTTCTTGGTAAAACTGATGTACTATACTAAAAAATATAATTTAATTTATTGAAATCACAAATTAAATCAAAATCCAGCTTCAAAGAGAGGTAATTACTTAATCTGCCATCAAACGTTTTTATGACTATGTTATCTGTGACTAATGCGCATCTAGCTGCCACTGTTCTATCCCTAGCAGGCAGTAACCCGAGGCACTTCAAACCCATCTGAAATGCAATCAAATCAAGACTATAAAATGCTCAGGACATTAAAACTTGCAAGACATTCCGCCCTCGGAATGCAGTGCCGTCCGCGCCTCAAGAATTCCACTACGACGTAAACGCGCCTTAAGCTAGTGCTGTCATTATTTATCGATTTCAAATTTATTCATAATTGTTTTATTTACATTTAACAATTTCTTTACTAAGAAATTAATTCGTCACGATGTTTTTGTATGTGGTACAAAAATTTCAAATATAACGTACTCTTTAACAGACCGTAACCGTCTGCTGCTGGATGAAGGGGCTTTGTCACGACAGTCAATTCTTTTGCCATAATCTATGCGCAGTTTTGTCATAATCTTGTCGCAAGGCGAGCGGGTTGGTGATAACAGTACCTACTTTAAAAAGGTTCCGTTCACTGAAAGAGAGTGTTGCTACCTGTTCTCTTCCTAAGCCACTTTTAAAGCACCTGCGGGAAGAAGAGTAGGAGTCATATCAATAAAATTGTACTCAACCTCGAATTCAAACAAATCAACCACACAGCATTAACTATTGAATCGTTGCTGACGGATATATCCAACAAAAACAATAGATTTTCTATTGCTTCTGGAATCCTGGCCGTTAAAAGGTTAATAATATAGAATAATAAGTTTGACATAATATATCATAACATTTCATTCTTGTGTTACTTTAAGGACAACAGTTTTGATATGCTATCAAATAAATAAACAGAGCCTAAACATCCATACTAAATAAAAAATATTGGAGATTCCATATTTTCAATATTACAATAGAACATGAAAACAACACCACACTTTTATATGACCATTAATCGATGTCTTAAAAAAATGAATATCGAAATATTAACAACACTAGTCCGAGGTATTTCTGACCGGTGTCTTAGGGCAGGCATGTCTTAAAGCCTGGCCACATTAGAGGCGCTAATTGCTTTACGCAAATGCCTCGCGGTCCGTCCCGTTGTCCAGTGGGTATTTCGCCAAGTCACTTTTGTATAGGGTTGAAACTTAGAGGGCTTAGAGTAAACGTACCTTAACCCATACTCTGATGAAAAAAAAGATATAACGGACAATCAATAAAACTAGAGATATAACTTCAAGTCATATCTAGATCAAAGGTTGCTCAATTGCTGTCACATTAAGCAACTATCACAATGGTCCATCATCGGATGAGTGACCGAAATATTATCACGAGTAGGTATGAATGATGTCACAATCTAACCAGTGAAGGATATAGGGACCTTTACCCTAAGGGTGGAAGATCCGCGGGTTGATTAATTAATTATGGAACGCCTTTACTTCAAGAATAAAACAGTTGTTTCCAATCAGTTTTCCTATGAGTAAAAGCAGCTTATTTAACACCCATATATTCATAGTCACGTCCACATCATTTCAGAATTTATCAAGCATCGATCTCGGCAAAATAAAAGGGCACATCTATACTCATTGTCAACCCTGCCGGTCCTTCGTCCCCCGTATTCACAATAATGGGGCTCAGATTAAATGCGTCGAAGTTACTAATGCCCCTCTAAAAGCGAATTGTAGTCAGACACTATGGTTTATAATATTGTTATAGTGATGTCCAGTTCAGATTAAGAGATACTTTCCTTTCGCGAAAAGGATTTGAATGCGAAAGCAATAATGGAAACAGTCGGTCATTGCAGAGAATTCTATGAGCTTCGTGTCGTGTGGTGAACATGGAAATTTAATGCTTTTGGCGAAAATTTAATTCAGATGTTTGCATATCAAACGTTTTTGATTTCGGATTTGTTTAATTCATGTTAGAAAATCATTATTATGGTGGTGCAGTTGTGCTTTGCTTGAAAAGACTAAAAATGGTCAATCAAATTGATTTTGTGTAATGTATATCTATTTTTCGGGATCTTTTTATATATGTAGAAAGTATGAAAATAATAATCTTACATTCCTTATGTACTACTCCAGCTAAGATAGCCATAAGAAAGATATACCAAAAAGGGTCTTGGGAATAAAACTAGTTATCCGCCAATATGATCGCCAGTGCCTCAATCGCAATTCAGTAAAAATGCACCACTGGCAAGTTAGGTAGCCTTGAGTTTTACAAAATATTTTTAGGACCCATCTATTTTTATTATCTTAAATTCAAATTATTATATAAATTGAAAACCTACCTCAAATTCTTAAGGTTGTGTTTTTTCTAGCAATTGTCAACATTTTATACAAAATAAATCCAGTCTTTACCTTCGTTAAAATGTAACCTTCTATTGACATAATAAGTATTTGAAAGCGCTATTGGGCAATACCTTACAGCGGTCCGTAAGTAAATAGTCATGTTCGATGGCCGCTAATAATTGCGAAGCGTAGGCGCTCCCCGCCCCGGCGCTCTCTGCGGAAAACTTTAGACGCGTGAGTACAACGAACATAACATCTGCTCCCTCCGCAGACCAAGTTCTAGAACAGTGTTGCGCCGCTGACGGCTCCCAGATATGTCATATTTGAACCCCCTCCCACCGCGACGGACATCTCGTGTAATACTCCGACTGATTGTAGTTATAGCCCGCTTATGCGGCCTTGGTACTTTTGGGATGTTGGTTGATCTACGTCGCACTTGTACGTCATAGTAGTAATCCTATGGCGTTATATTAACTGTTAAACCCTCTATAATAATGTGTATTATTTTTTAATTATTTTTAATCAATTGGTTTTTCTATCCGTCTCGTCGACGACCTTGTTTTAGATGTCAGAATATCTTTGTATTTCGTCTTGTAATATATTATTTTATAAACAACAATTATTAATAGCAATGCCAATAAATTAAAGATTAGAATTATTTTTGCTTATATTAAGAAGAGTTAACATTTTAATAATTTACATTGTATATTATGTACAGATATTTTAATTTTGTTATATACCATTAAACTTATTCTGTTATAATTAGTGCGGATACAGTATCAAGCATGTGCAGTCACACTATAAGACGATGAATGAAACGAGTTAGTCCACCCGCTCTTGGCTGCGAGTTTTCTAACGAACATGTCACATATGGGTCCCACAACTTTCTTGCGAATATTTGTATTTGAGACGTTTCATATGAAGTGGATTCTCTAGAAATGTGGGCTAGCTATCTTAGAGAATTTTATTTGAACAGTAGGACCCTAATCAAATTAAATGGTGAGTTATAACTTACCAAAATATAGACAACGGTGTACTGATATTATCTAATTAAAAGTTATAATACATATTAAATCCTTGTGTAGTAGTGTGTAGTACAAACATTTGAGTGCATGAATATGCATGTAATTTTAATATTGTTTATCCGGTTTTATTCTCTTAGTATACTCGTACATTCTTCGCTTAAAATGAGACTAAATGGCGCTGTGTGAATGTCTGTAGATATTTACTTATTGGACATTGTTAACCATACATAAGTCCTATCGTGATCGGTGTCTTAGCATGGCAAACCGTAATTCCAAAACTCTGTGAGAGTGTCTACATCAAAGATCGCCGGTGAATATTCAAGGGTCGACGGGAACTATCGCCGCACCTCCCTCTAATTGATTGAAATTTATTCAGAGCAACGATTTGAATTAGTGTTGCCGATCTGTGGCCGGTCTTATGAAGGCAGAGATGTAATCAGGTTTCAGAAGCTTCGATGAATTAATGAGAAAATTACCCAACGTAGACATTTAAAAATATTTTATATCGGCCACTCTTTTCAGAGTAATTTTCCTTGCAGAAAGTGATTCCTGCTGAAAGTGTGAGTTGAAATTATTGAATGCAGTAATCTAAAACCTTTACGTCACGTTAACCCTGATATTTTCATACATATTAAGATATAATGTAAAAACTATGTACATACAATCAGCTGGACTTTATTCTTTGTTGTAACTGATTTAGGTAATAAAAATAAACACTCTTTTATAAGTCTTAAATGATTTACATGAGATTATAGTATTATAGTTTAACAAATTATGTTGGGATATGACATAAGCTTGAGTGTGTTAGGTTAATGAGCACATGGGGAAGCAATCAATTTGTAAATGATATAATGCGGTTATTACCTTAATACAGGTAAAGGCATACAGGTAAACGAATACATTAAGTTATAAGCTGTAACCTTGTCTTGAACGAGAACTTCTGCTGTTAAACTGTTGCACAGTTTGGCAGAAATTATTTTGTGAAAATGTAATACTACCTTAAAATAAATAAATTAAAAAAAAAGCTCAATTTAAATCTGGCCGTTAAAAAGCTATGAAATATAAAAAATCAAAAATTTCAAGAAAATTTATTCAATATTATTCCAAATATTATTCGCGGAAAATGAGATTCCTATCGAAACCCGATACGCCCCTGTTTACGTATACAGATGAGAGGCTTCTAAATAATTGATTAGCTTTTATAAGGCGAAAGCCGAGACCGCACAAGATATTTGTGTTATTCAAATGTGGTCATGTTTAACATGAAGCCAGCGGTCATGGGGAACATTTTGTAACAAGATACTTAATGTAAACTTTTAAGCATTGCCCGTTATTAATGCCACATTAGAATTTAAATTTTATATTTAATAAATTGAGGAAGCATTGAAGGAAATAACTTGTATGTTTGCGAAAGGTCTCTGGTGGAGGCTAAATGGGACACGCCGACCGGGAGATCTGCCGCAAAATGGTGAAAACTTACGTCTAGCAGTTAACTGCGATATCATAAGTTAAGAGAGAGAGAGAGATTTGCAGAAACTTATGACCAGCGGCTATTGGTGTCCTTGCATCTGTTAAGAAGTGGCGTGGCATTAAGCTGGCTAGCGTTAAATTCATAACATAGAACATAAAGTATTTCCCAACGATAAAATTCTAGTTACAATCGTAAGGAGGATATACAACTTCGTTTTTCAAAAATAGGCTAACCCAATTATAATAAGGACAGTGTCAATGTTTATTACACAACTGATTACTTGAAATAATAAAATCAATAACGAGTATATTATTAAGCTCATCCTTAAAAAAGGAACTATTTAGTAAATTCTTAATCGTTGCAATGAAGGCTTAAATTAAACACGCATTAAGAGTGCTCTAGTATATTTAGTGAATCAAATAACTTACAACAACGCAAGTATATACTTACTTATGTCTATGTATGAGGGAGGTTGGCTATACACACTACAAGGTTACGTCTTTATAAATTTTGGTAAAAAGAATCGATAAAAGCCATACCATTTTTTATATTGTTGAGTAATGTTTTTCAGGACGCTAGGTATCGTTTATTTATTTCGATAAAATTTTCCGGCTTTAATTTTATTAATATTGTATTTTATTTATTATAATATTACTTTAATTAATAAAATACAATATTAATTGAATATTATTCTCATCAACTAAAATTATGCTGTTCATTTACTCACCATAGAACCACTTCACTTATCCAATATCTCCGAAATTCCTCTTGCCACTTCTCTTTCTAGTCAAAAATAATAGTTTTATCGCTAGTGTAACGAAAAACTAATAATATTTATCTTGTAAGCACAATAAGGCATACTTGTACTATCTAGCATCTTGTAACAGCGGTCAGCTGACGCGACGGTAAAGTTTTCTTATCTGCTCAACGCTTCTCATAAGAAGTGCAGCGCTTGACTTACTCCATCGATGTACGAAATATACAATAAAAATATGGATGTGTGGCAGCATAGAAAGAAAACGGTCATGACGGTAATTGAAACTTATTGACGAACGAAAAACACTTAATCGTATTTTACTTCCATTGACAAGCTGGTTAACGCTGAACAGTGTACTGAAGAGCATGTCAACTATATAAATCAAATAAACAATAAGGAATCTGACATATTTAAAGGTATACTTCTATCCGAATCCGAATCTTTAAGAAATATAAACAAAATCTTTCGTAATTTTTTTTTCTTATATTTACTTATTGAAGTCCATTTTGTGTAACTATTAAATATACAAGGCAAGACAGAAGCGTCACGTCACCATTTAGTAAACAAAAGCCGTCTGTTTCAAGATCACCTCAAATCTCCGATTCCCAGCGCACTCGTAATAATAGCAATTTGGAGGGCACCAATAACAGCATAGGTACTTATATCTAACCTACCGTTTAAATTACCTACCCCACAATTAAGTTGCCTCCGTTAATTCAGTTTCGCAGTTCCAGGGTCGATGCGACCTCCGTGCGTTGTTTACCGCGAGATCGCTCGTTACTGATAATGTTAGGCGACATCTTGCCTTAGCGATGCGTCCTGTCACCGATAAAAGCAACCCGATAAGCAATTGTTTGACGGCGCTCTTTTGTTTTCCGTTTCGAAAATGGAATGGTCACTGATTGCTATTTGTTTTATTTGATTTAAACGGCGTAAGTGACCAGGAAAGATCGTCAGTGGCTCATTGGTGTGGACTGTTGCTTTCCGATGTGAAGGGTATGGGTTCCAATCACACCACGTATTTTTATATTTCGAAATTACATGTACGTATCCAACGTTCTTACGGTGGAAGGAAAACATCGTGAGGAAACCTGCGCACGCCTTCGAAGAGATTCAAGGGTTGTGCGTGAAGTTAGCCAATCCACACTGGACTCTCGTGGACGACTAAGGCCTATACACCCTTTACGGTTAGGCTCGTGCCCCACGGTAGAGACGTTTATGAGTTGCTGATGATGAAGTGACCAGGAACTCCAAGGAAAGAAATAAAATAATATATTGACAGACTTGTTTCAGCATGAATGTAACATGTAGGAGTTATATTCAAGTACATTATGATTTTTTATACGTTATGCTCTGGAGAGTAAGTTATACTTAAAACATCAAATTAGCAAAAATCTATTCAATTTTCATGGTGATCTTTTAAAAGCTTTCATGCCTACTAATTTCAATTTATATCTTCTTTTTGTGGAAGATATCCTAATTTCACGGTGCCGAATTTACATGGACAATATTGATAAATATTATTCTTCACTCAATTATTTTTATCTAATGATAATCACTTCATCGATTAATTCATTGTATCTTTTTCTTTTCTTTAAAGTGCACAAAAAAAAACTGTTGAAAATATTTTTACATTGACTTTTTCTTGCACCATTTATCTATTGGATACCCCAACGCACAATCCTAAGCCGACTGGACGAGATCAAAGTTAACCTTACGATGCCCAATTTTAATAAACAGGCAGAAGCTATTTGCGCACCGGCCCGTGATCGGAATATAATTAGAATCAGATGTTCGCAGACGGAGTGCATTGCCCTCCCCGCGTATTAAATTCGGTTATTAGCCCCGCAAACTTTGATCAGCGAGTTGACCCCGGCGAGGTTCATCGATCGCGCCAACTTTCACCCGGATCATAACTGAGCCACCCACTTTCAAAACTGAAAAAACTGTTCGCAACTCACTTCAAAACTAAGTCTTCCTAATCACGCGGCGCGAACAAAGTTGCCCACAAGTTTTTTCCAAGTTCAGTTAAACTTCATCGATGTGGGGATCGTTCACCCTGCAAGGGACACTTGCATACGGCTTTGGCGGGCCATTGAAACAAAATGTGGAGCAAGGTTGGCCGAGATTACTTTCGTTGGGAACTTTTTGCGGATCGATATGGAAGTTAAAAGTTTATTACGCGGCGCGACAACGCGCGGCGATCGTAAAACAAAGTTCCTCTGCGTTGACTGATATCTTGCACGGCTCTCTACGTGCCTAAGATATAATTTACCCCTAACTGCTTTCATATACCAAGATGTTTTTTATTTACGTCGCATGTCAGTAACTAACGAGCGCTCGTATTCGGCATTCGTATTCACAAAAGGTTTTTCTACCTACGCTGCTGGCGGGCGTAAAATAGGAGGCGAGGCAAGGAGGCATAAAGGAGAAAATAAAATAAAGACGGAGCAAACGGATGCGAGGTCCACGAAAAAAGTACGAGGAAACCGGGCTTAATGGTGCGCAGGTGAGGTAGGCGGGGCGGTGGGTGGCGTTCGTCGATTGGTCGGCGCCGCCCAGCGAGGGGTACGCCCAGGCCCAATCTTACCCTCCCCCCTCTCCGCGCCCCGCGGCCACCGGCTATCGCCTGGCTACCACCTACATCCACCCGACGCAAGCTATGCCTGTTGGGAATTAGTTTGCCAACTCTCTGTCTATGGCGGAGCTGTAAGTATGGACGGCGGCTGAATAATCGATAAAGGTGTTTATTGAAAACGGGTAAGGACGGAGCTCTTTATTGCTTCTCTTTATTAAAAGCTGATTCTTGAGTGGTCTTGGAGGAGTTGCGAGTATAACTGCGTTATACGTAGTAGATTGTGTGCAATTATTTGTTGTTACTCAATGGTAAGCGAGCTAATGCTATCTCAGTAGGTAAATATGCTTCTAAGACATGGCGTATACAAGCCATTTATATACACATACTTTGTTAATACTAAGTATTCAATGCTCGCAATGTTGTCAACACAATTATTAAATGTGCACGTATCACTGGAAATATGATGATTTGATGAGTTATTTATAGGGTTCGAATACAAGCTTCAACACGATTGTCGCATTAAAACACCTAGATCATCGCCATAATCTGCCAACGTGTACTAGATTGGTAGGGTAGATATTCCCACCATCAATGGTAACTAAGGGAGACCTTAGTCCAGCAGTGGAATTATGATTTCATCGTCGTAGTCTACACAAAGAATTGGTAATTACTCAATTTAATTTCTTGATATAGTATTGACAAATCGTGTGATGAGAGGTCGGCTACTACACCAAAGGGTTCCGGATTCGATCTCCATGTAATACAAACATTTCTGTGCGTAAATATGACTATTCGTCAGTACGAATAAGGTTCCAGACAATATTTGTGTTTTCCCGTACAATATGTATTTTTTTTAATTCATTGTTTACTAATATTAATATATAAAAAGTTCCATTATTAAATCAGGGCTACATGGCACTGTGGAAATGTTATTTTATTTTTAAATTTTACCAAAGTGATATTCTTTCCCTTTATATTTTATCCATGACTATCGCCTAGTAATAAAGTTACATTAATCATTGTAATAGGGTAGAATAAGTTCATTTATTTGGCAAACCTATTTATTTTCTGTCCATTGAGTCTTTCTCGGCTAGTCATTGAAATAATTACGATGACGCAACTAAACTATTGTTTAGCGTCATATTATTTGGCGTGGTGAAAACTTTACCACCAATTCTTATTATAAACATTCAAAGCTTGATCAGAATTTCAACAACTGTTTTAATGACGACCCGTGTGATGTTTTACTTTCGAATACGATCCCCAAGCAGTAGAAATATTTTTGGGCATGAACATGTCTGTTTATATTGGTATGGGTGTTTATATTTATTAACAAAAATATATATACAAAAATATAAATATATGATATAATGTAAATGCATTTAAAAAATGAATGCATATTTTTTATGTTGTAATGGAAATACATTTACAATTGAATGAAGCCATTTTACGGGTTCTAATTTATACAGTTAAAAATTTTTTGATTTTTTCAACGGTCTCCGTCTCGTCTTGACCACGATGACTGCAAAAGCCACAAACGAACTACTACGAGTATACATGGTAACGGGCTTATATGTAGAACGAATGAGTGCAATATATTATAACTGAGACATAATTACAATCCCATTATAATTTCAACCATGTTGTCATAACCTTATTATTTTTATATTGCATGACAATGTAGGCATGTATGGAGCATAATCGCTCCCATAATGTCTATTCACTCTCGCTTTCTAAAAGCTCGTATAAGTTATAGTGACCAGTATACAAATATGAGGATCTGTATTCTTCCAGACAGGGAGTATCTAACTTTCTTAAGCCGTTTTCATTAAAACCATGTAAAAGCGAAGCATTTTGTATGAATTTGAGAAATAAACTATCTCTCTGATGAAATCTCAGGCAAGAGATGGAAAGATGACGAAGGCTTTAGTTTTACTTATTATAATATAGCTAAACTGAGTACCATAATATATTTATTTACACTTATCTTAATACCTGACAGTCAAATTTAACTCCTGCCATACAGTTATGCTTGAGACCCTTGTATTCTGTGACATTGGACCGTGACTTAGAATCGTGACGTCACAAGTTGGCATCTGCTGTGTGGTTACGTTTTTAGGATTACTGGTTGGAGTTAATAGAGGTATTCGTTGCCACATAATATCATCCACGGTATTTGCTTGATTACTAAGTTATTGAATAAATTATTCTAAATTAATAAAATAACTAAGATATTAGTTGAAGTAGATTGAACCTTGATCTTAATAACAAAAATGAATAAAAACACATAGTGTAGCTGCACACGTTATTGCCAATATGATGATGACCGTTCAATTAATTGCATCGATCGATATTCATCATCATCATCATCATCAGCTCATTAAACGTTCCCACCGAGGGGCACGAGTCTACTTATAGGTGTATTAGGCCGTATCGTCCACGCGGGCCCAGTGCGATTGGACGACTTCACGCACAACCTTTGAATTTATTCGCAGGCGTGCATGAAGGTTTCCTCACGATGTTTCCTTCCCGTAGCGTGGATAACGTTACATATATTTCGAAAATTCGAAAACACATTGATACGTGGCGGGATTTGAACCTCGGCCCTCCCGGTAGGAAGGCGACAGTCCACACCATTGAGCCACCGACACTCAATGTGGCGCTGTGTGAATCGATATTCACACAGCGCCATCTAGCCCCAAGTTAAGCATGAAACCTGTATTATGGGTACTAAACAACGGATAAACATACTTATATATATTTTTTTGTAAATACACACATATTATACATAGAAAATACCCAGACAATTACAAACAGACATGTTCATGCACACAAATGTTTGTACCGCCTGGGGATCGAACCCGAAACCTTTGGTGTTGCAGTCGACCTCTCAACCGCAACACCAAATAGGTCGTTAATCCATTGAACATCTAAACCGTAAAAAACCCGTGGTCTTATAAGACTAAACAAAAGCGAATAGCCACTTCGTATTGAATTCAAAAATCGAAATGAATACAAACACGGCTGCCGACGGGGAAGGCCGGGGATCGACGAAAAACCGGGATATACCGAAACCATTGTCCGGACGGCACAATGCCTTTACGACACCGGGTAAATAACGTTTTGCAAAATGTAAAAAAGCATACAGTTTGTGGGTAACGGGTAAACACGTCGCCGTACCCCTTATTGAGTCGATCTGGCCATTCGTTCTGCCCTCGCCCTTTTCGTTGCGCAAAAAAAATAAGAACAGCTTGCGAATTCAATTTTCGATATCCATTTTTGACGTTCCGTGATTAAACGCAGTTTGGTCGTTAGCGGATGTTCGGATAGAAAACGGCGTTTCGTTTACTTCGTTTCGTTTGCGAAGTGCGAATTTGCACCGTCCGCTTTAAATGGATTTTCTGAATCGTCTGGGGTCGTGTTTTGTGATTTTTCATACGTGCACGTGGATTTTTTGCTTTTTCCATGCGATTGAATTCAAGGTTTAGTGCTTAAAAAGCTAGCATATCGACTCTGTTAATTAAGACTATTTAAAGGTTAAAAAGCTCGCGTCTAGCTTCCAAGTTATCGATGTGTTAAACATACAAGAAGACGAGCAACATCTAGTTGAAGTTTGCAACAACTATATTTTAGATTATTAGTTACAGTTAATTTTTGCTATTTGACTGTCTCAAACGTATACTTGTCACAAGGGGACAAATGTACACTTTTATTCATACAAATTACAAATGAAAGTAACACCTTGACAAAGTAATAAATATTTTTAAATTAAACCAATCATTTGGCATTGCCATAATAGCTTGAGTAAATATTGAAGATATATATACACTTTATTGATGGTTTATTGCTATTGTTTTAAAATGAAACCTACAATATTATCGTAAACACAAAGTTCAATAGTACCATTTCGTATGATATTCATTACGGAGTCCAATCGTCCACTTGTAATTCATCCTGCAACAAGCTTGTGCCGCCATAAAAATATCTAAATAACAATAAAACAAATAATGCCCCCAATAAACGATCACGACCATCTAATACATCTCACGAGTGTCATCGAATAGTCTTGTAATAATAAATATATCATAGTTATTCTCTAGGGGCGAATAAAGGGAAAAAAGCAAACCCCGGAAGGGTCTAAGAAAAGCGATTAATATTAACTGAATCGTTATTGCCCCTTCACGGCGGGGATTTAATATTTTATTGCCTAAGAAAGAGTTGAACCGAATTCAATAGTCATAAAATTTTAAGTTCGTTATTAAAATTGGTATTTAACTTTTATCGTTCCTTAGATTTGCAATTAAGAATGTTATTACCGTCATTTAATCAAAGTTATTTACTGGTTGACTAGTATTTTTGTTTGTAATTTAACGTCATCTTTGTTTATATTGTAAATTTATAATAATATTTAAGACAAAATCATTAATTGTACAATTTCTTTTCATCACACACCCCCTAATTTAAAATAACTTACCATTTAAATTAGGGGCTAATACTAATAAATCTTTGTTTCAAGAATGATAATAGTGGTTTTCACCTTTTAATAGTATTCCAAAGAGCCACACCGTTTTTAAAACAGATAGATACAGTTTTGTTTTAAAAAAAAATGTTTTGATTTGAAAAAGGTGACGATTTTGTAACTGTAAATGATAAGAATAGAATACACATTGAAAATACTCTTTATATAGCGACGTCGCTGTGCTTTTCCTATTGCAGATAAATCTATTGTCAATGGCTACCATTTGCTTTTAGATAAGCAATTAAATAATAAGTTCTAAATAAAATATTAATGTGAAGTGGTCGTATACAAGTAACATTGACTTAAAAATATTTACATTTGGCCAAGTAAATGATCCATGTTACAACTGCGAAAACGTCAAAGGTTAATTGTACACAAAGTTGGCGAAAAAATTACACTTTAATCAAATCTCAGTTCATTAAATGTTTAATGAGTAAGAGTCATTACGTTTCACGAACGCGATATTACCCCTTAACGAGCGGTGCGGTTCTTGCATTAAAATGTAAACACTGCGTACCCCTTCCAGGCATTTGGGCGTACGGCCGAGTTGTTATTTTGTCTGCGACATAACATTACTCAGACTAGCGTTGAAAGCGCTCGCTTTTTAAGATGTTAGAATTTAGATTTTAGTAAAATATAAGTAATCTGGCTTAAGGTTACGTATGTGGCATAAGTATTTTCATTGATGAGTGGGTTTTCAAATTTCTTACAAAACAGGCAAAGAGTTCTATTCCTTTGCGGTGCGCATATTAAGAACGAGCACCATAGCGGGCCGTGCGGATGTGTGGAATGTCTACCACGTAAGGATGGAACGCTCGCCTCCGTCTTGTATCCCGATGGTGAAAAAGGTCTGGTGGAATTAACTCGTGTAATTCCATCGCACACTCACCGAAATGTAGCCTGTAAAACAGACAGCCGTGCAACTTTTACGACGATGCTCGAGGCTAAATATTTTAATATTCATTTGGAACTGGCCAGTTTAAAATGTTATCTAGTAAAATGCTACGACAACAGCTAACACCGTACTACGTTCATACGATACTTCGATGTGCTACGGAGTCACGTAGCTTGGTATTTTAGGAACTTTAAAAAGGGACCGAGTCACAAAAGATCTTTTTCGGATGAGGTGACTACAGATGTAAAAGCTAGAATAGTCCCAAAAAAATCAAATTAAAATATGACTTCTTTTATCGTCACTCATGTTCATCAGCGTGTCAGCCGCCGTCTACCCCGCCCCGTAATAAGAGGGACTCATCTAAGTGTCGAGCACCTCCCGAGCGGTCATCTGTAGCGGGATCACTCCCGCGGGCACCGTACACCGGGACACCGGGATTTATTCCGTCTGAATAGCGTCGCCAACGACACCTCTGCGTCGCCCAATGTTTTATGACGTCATGAACATGTTTTTAACTTTGATTGGATTGGAATAGGAGAGATGATATGTGGTAACAGCTTATTTATTAAAACTCACCAACAATACATGCATACATATATTACAATATTACAGTGTCACATTTAAAAATTCTGATACATGTACCAATAATAGGTGAGTTCAGCTTTTATACTACTACTAGTAACAATTTAAGCTTAATACAAATATCATGAAGAAATGTAATATAAATAAATAATAGGCTATAATAAATAATTTAGTCAATTTGATCGTTGAATACGTTTTTAAATATACAGTATAGAGAGTTTCAATTATTTAGCTTCGTTTACACATATTTAGCCTCTAAAGTCAAGTATTGTTTTGTTTATTGAGGATGAGTAATATTTCAAATAGAACAAGCAATTAGGTATTTCATTAATAGCTAAAGGTATTTCACTAAAATTTCTATTGCAACTGCGGACTATTAACTACGTGTGTTTCAATGCTACGACTTGCTACGGTCTCTCGTAGCAATACATAGTCTTTATACTACGAAATACAAACGGGCTCCATAGAAACTTCAAAGAAGTAAAAATGTTTAAGTATATAATAATTACATTATTATAGATTAATTTGGTCAATGTAAACATTGTAATATATAGGCTAACGTAGCGTGAGACTCTCGGAGTCCAGATTGATTGAATTGTTTGAAAAAGGTGATTGGTAGAAGGTGATCAATGGTTGTCAGAGGAAAGGGTTATGTTTAATATTGGATTGTGGTAAGTGGATTGATTATTGTTATAACCTTACATGGTAGCATACTTCAAACAACATCCAAGGTAAAACAGTAGGTATTTAGGACCTTAAAAAAAGCACAAATAATACAATTCTCTCTTATTCAATAAATAAAATTATCTTCACAAATAAATTTCTCGATAAGTAAAGTATAAACAACCAAACAATGTTCCATGAATTTCCTTAAACTGGTATATAACAGTGAAAATAATTTGAAGAGTTCTTACAAACTTGCCCACTCGATTTACAGTCCGGAGTCCTCTCGACTCCTCCAACATAAAACTGTTGAGTTTTAAGTTCACTCCGCACGTAATGAATCTTGTTTGCATACAAAAGTGCCGTTCACACGTCTAGACACTATTTAGTGCAACATTATGTTGAGCTTTACTCTTTGTATGGAAAAATTCGGTAATTAACCTGTTAGGTTGGACGAATAAATAGTCTTAAAAGTCTTAATATAAAAACCATCAAGTGGGCTCAAACCAAAATGGAATTACTTTAAAAATTCGTCGTTGCTTAAAAAATAAGTGTTTGAGTAATAATATCTTAAATTATTGCTGCTATATTAAATAAGACATTGTCACATACATGCATACCATTAACGCTAAATAATACAAATCTTAAAATATTTACCAACATATCTATTAGCACATTCACATTGGCAACGTTGTAGGTATGTAGAATTTAAAAAAGGCACTACCTCTCGTTGCAAGAACAAGACGCACAAGGTAACCCCAGCGACATCACCCTAACCCGTTACAAATTACGTGGATTACGTGAAAAAGAAAAGAAAAACATCGCTAAGCCAACGTCGCATCTGCCGGTGAACAAATGAACGTCATCAGTTACGTCACAAAACCGTGAATAATGAATAGCGAAATGTGTCAGAGCGCTAAAAACCGAAGTTACATTTAAATATTATGACACTTTGCATTTAGTGGATTGAATAAGTGAAAGTTTTTTTAAGTCCGCCCTAGCGGTTAGTATCATTATAATATGGTAAACAAAACAGCGATTGCTATTTTAATTAATAGTAAGTGCATTTGTAGAGAGTTATTATAAGTTAAAATGAGTTCTCTCGCTCTCTCGCTATCGCAGTCTACTGCTGGACATAGGTCTTCCCAATTTTGCGCCAGACACCTCAGTCCTCTGCTTTTTTCATCCAGCCTCCACCGGCAACATAAAGTCAGTAACTATAATTCAATTGTATTATTATCTCATTGAAATAATTTTATTATGTTCTATTTTTTGTTAATCTAAAAATAGTTCAGTTTCAGTGTTTTTCAATGTTGAAAATAAAGCACCCTCTTTAATCCTAAATTAAGGCGAAGGCGTCTTCGTCAATCGGCCTGACAAGTAACCGATCGACACTTTTAACTAAACAGTTCTGTCACAGATCGGTTTCCAATTAACGCCGCTTCGGCCGCTCTCATTATATTTTTAATTTGAGGGTGGAATCCCAAATTAAACCGGGCGATGTCAAAGGACAACCCCGCTGCCATTAGGGCTAAATAATTAAAGAATTCGACCGTCTTCACAGTCGTTAGACGAAATTAAGGAACCGGCTACAACTTCGCAAATTTGATTTAGGCACTGAACTTCTTTTAATATCACTAAAGTTGGCTAAAAACGTGTCTCCAATTAAGTTTCAGTTTGCCGACAGTTTGCTCTGATGTAAAGCTGTGTTTATACATGAAACAGTTTTGACTACGATCTCAAAGCCTTATATTTTTAACGTTTGTTATTTGTTTAATTTAACCTCCAAGTATTTTGTAGAATTTAAGGTAATTTTAATCGCTACAACAAAAAAAGTTGACCAAAGGTATATTAGTTTGCAATTACTATCACGCCGCAAGTAGTAAGCAAAATTATATGGGTACATATCAAAGAGCACCTAATGTTATTATTAGAAAAATATGAAGACAATATAAATCCATTGTATGTGGGTACAGTTAGTCTCAGCGAATCTTTGACCGGACTAATAATATTGATAGTCAAATTCTTAATCTATGAAATACAATAAATGGAATAACACCTAAAGTGATATTCGTAACCACTTATTGTTATATGTAAAAAATGTATCTACGTGTCATCACATACTTGACCAAAAACATTGGAATCACCATTCTGGGGTTCTCTAACGATTCAGGCACATTTAAATAATAATACAAAAACATGCGTAGCCGTATCAGAAAAACATAACATATAACAAACTACAAACAATAAAGCATAGAGAAAAAAAGATAGTAATAGATTCAGGAACAAAATCCATCATACAGACCTTTTGTGACATGTGGCCTATATGGAGAAAAATAATATTGTCACATCCATAAAAATATGTACAGGGTGGCTACTTTAACCGAAGTTAATACAATTGTTTATGTACTTTTAAAACTGGCATCAACTTCGCCTTAACCAAATTGATGATAATTTTAGATATGAAACGAGATAACCTTTTTTATTTAATATTAAAACAGTGAAACCTGTTTATACTCCAAGGTCGTTTTTTAAGTAATGTATTTTTACAAAGAAACATTTATTGCTTCACCAAGTACGAAATATTAAATCTCGTTTTAAGACCTGATCAGTTTTCTATAAGAAAAACCAAGTATCCGGTTATCTTGATGATAAAGGACATCATCGCATGTTATTGAATGATTGATTTATATATGGCTGATAGATATATAATGGAAAATCTCCTTAAAATAAATCACGGCTATTGTAGGGAAATTGGCCCTTAACCCACTATCCAGGCTCTTTGCTGATTTGTGACTATTGTGATATAATAATAATATTAAATAAATATCCACTGACAATCACATAGCGCCATATAGCCTCAAACTAAGAATCAGCCTGTAATATGAATCCTAAACAACGGATATATATTCATTTACTTTTTAATACATACATATTATACTCGTACATAAAAAAAACACTCAGACAAATACAAACGGACATGTTCATGCTCACACAATTTTGTTACTATCGGGGGATCGAACCCGGAACCCTTGGTGTAAGAGCCGACGTCTCAACCATAACACCAGATGTGTCATCATAGTATCTTAAGATTAGCCAGGACCCACGGTTTAATGTGTCTTCCAAAGCACGAAATCACTCATTATATTACATTCCGGATACCGAATAGTTCCTTGACTTGCGCGATCATCATTGACGATTCGTCAACGTTGTCTATCTCTCTATTTACTCATTCAATTAAAGTATTAATAATATCTATGCCTTGTACCCAAGGTGGCATGCAAGAAACTAAACCAGCCTGTACACCGTTTGTCGGGCACTGCAATATTTTGCTCACCTTTGGGGTCTCCACATTATGCATAACTGATAAGCCCGATTTCGTATGCATGCGATCCTTGGCTCCTCGCATAATGACGTCCCGGCCCAGGAGGATACTGGCAGTTTTTGTTGGCTTGTTGTCTTATTCTGAAGCTAGTATATTATGTACGTTTGTTTAAACACCAACTGTAATAACCAAAACTAATCATATACAAATACACATATTTCCAAAATTTGGTTATCAAGCCAATAATGTGTTTTCATGATCTTAATAACTATACTTCCCCTCGCAGTTTCTGTAAGTTTCATGTCAATACATGGATGAAATATAATGTTTCGTTTGCCACATTTAAAACGTAGCATTATCTAAGCCTCGCTTAAGACTTCCAAACAAACCAGATTACCACACGTATTGAGTAAAAGCCTTTTAATTCCACAAGTTGTGGCGGTATCTTTTAGTTCGTCAGTAAGTGACTTAATAACCGGTTAGGTTTATTTCAGATTTTTCATACAGCCCACCTAATGGATAATCCCATGGCCGTTCGGGTACATTTTTACCATTTACCACGGTGTTCAGATCATCATAGGAATTATTTGCTACGGTAACTGATTCCTCAGGTTTGTAATCATCATCATCAGCTCATTATACGTCACTACCGAGGGGCATGAGCCTACCCGTAACCAGTGCGGATTAGTTGACTTTACGCACAACCTTTAAGTCTCTTCGTAGGCGCAGGGTTTCTTATGGTGTTTTCCTTTACCGTAAGAGTTTCGGAAACACGCATACATATTTTTAAATATTCGAAAATATTGGCACGTGGCGGTATTCAAAACGTTATCACACAAAAGTCTGTTTACAGAACAACATATTATATTACGAAATGAAGTCCGCACTCCTCACGATGGGTTTTGTATTCTAGCGCCGTGTTTCTTCACATAAGTATTCTTAATATTTTTTCACCGCCCAAACAATTCCCACCGTGTCACGTCCCCGTCGGGTTTCCGGCGCATTAAGCCCGCAACGACATGTGTAATCCGCACCGTGACACCTCATGAATGCCTCATTTATCATCACTGACGATGAGCGTGTCATCGCAGCTTGTGCTTTTTCTAATGTTGGCCATACTAGCTTTTTTCAGTATTTCATTCTTCGTTTTGGTATTTTCTGTATTAGTCGACTATATACACACGTACGAGTAATTTGAGATTAAAATTATTCTTCAAGAATTTGAATTCTTAGTACACCTAATTTTTATTCTATTATTTTTATAATATTTATTTTTTAAATGTTTAATTTTTTATATTAGCAGAAGCAATGACATATCGCGGAGCGAATTATTACGTTGCAACCATGTTACAACAAACTGACACAACACATAAAAACGCAATAAAAATTTAAAATAAAATCATTAAAGGGGGCCTTCATTCAGCAGTAGATATATAAGTCTGTAATGACGATGGTGACTTTTGAGTGAGAGAATATTTGTTTTTAGTTTATATAGTTTCTAAGTGGATTTATTTTAGCCTTCTTATACATTTAGATTAGGTTTTTTTGGCAAATTAAAAGATTGGAAAATTGGGAAAGTTCTGACCTAATGATGACTTTATAAAATACGCTGACTAATAATTCACTCTTTCAGCGATCTACAATAGACGCGTTTGTTTCCTTCGAAATCATATTGGAAATTTAAATAGTTGTGCGGAGGCGGCGGCGACGGATCGGCTGTCACATTACCGGCCGATGTTATTGTACAAGTTTTGTGAGGGTGCGCCCGCCGCCGCGACGCCGGCCACAGATGGACGCTACATAAGTGTAGAGTGCGCTTCTATTATAATTTCTTATATTTTGTTTCTGTCTGAGATTCCTGATCGCAGATGAGCATAAGCTAAACTGCTTCTTGTTGTTGTTCTTGTTACTGCATTATTTGTCAAAAATGTGATATGTATATATTTGTGGACAACAATAAACACAATTTATTATTATTCTTTTCTTTTTTTTTAATTAGTGGGCCAATTATATTATTTGTCTTTCGTCATAATATTATCATCATAAAGTCTATAGCAGCCCACTGCAGGGCAAAGGCCTTCCTACACAGCATAGCTATTGAGAGAATGGGCCGTAATCCATCACATGGACCCAATGCGGATTGGTGAGTGTTTATGACAACCATCCTAAGATTGTAGCCGGGACCGATGGCTTAACGGGCCCTGCGAAGCACGGAATCATCTTTATTTTCGGGCAATCAAGTGATGCAGCCTGAAATGTCTTTACCAAACTAAGCAAAAATTGCACAAGTGCCGAATCCCCGCGAAAAGGAAGCCCATGAAGCCCAGGTCACGCAGGGATTTAGCCGAACGCTGTGGCTACTAGACCATGTAGGCAGCTAATATTTATTAGACTGTTATGAGCGGCAAAGCTGACTTAAAGCGCCTATTAGAAAGATATTACTGTTACCTGTACCAGTACCAGTTTCCTCGGGGTTTAATCATCACATCAAAGCTAATATTATTTATAAAGAAATCAAAAGCTGCTATTATACTTACATTATACGCTATAAGAAACACATTTAGCCTGAACTAGACGGTCTTGTATATTTTTGTAGGAATAAGTAAGTAGCTGATAACTTATGCCGAAAGATTTCGATTGATGTAAACGTAAACAAAGTTGAAGATAATGTGCTAATGCTTATATTAGAAATAATGAATGAATGAATATATACACACATATAAAAACATTCTACCTCCATAGCTTCGAACAAACGCCAACCGTGCCGCAGAGGCACATATGGTAATTCCTTATTCCGATACAAAATAGAGGCGGTCAGTTGCAATAATCCATCACAGTCCTCCGTGCAGGCGCGTGTTTTATGTCGTTTTACGTATTCCTTGCATGGTTTGATAAATATTTGTTTCGGTACAGTTCGGACATGTCCGCGAATTGGACGTCCGGTGTGTAACTCGTTTTGTGATTGGCATGAACGGGGAATGCGTAATGTTGTTTTGTTTTGACGTCAGAGTGACGTAATAATATATCATGGTACGATATAGATCTGTGGAACTATACAAATAAATCAATTGTAGTGTCTGTTATTAATAATATATAACTACGATACTTTTTTTTTTACACCTTTATTCTATAAATGGATATGAAGTAAATGAAGTAAGCTAAAAAGCAAATTGTATTCGCAAAATGTTCATGTTGAAATATTAAGATCAATTTATTAAATATCCACAAACATGTACATTTTCACATCGCTCCCAGCTCCAATTACAATTAGGACCTTACACCATGGCTAATCGACAACAAATAATAATTAAACATGGGAGTATATATTCATTGTACGTGAACATACATAATTAATAAATCTGAATTTGTAATAAATAAATTTACATAAATTATCAATAAATCCGAATTTGTGATAAATAAATTCAAATTAAATTGAATGTACATGCAGCCACGAGTTTATGTCCTTTAAACTCATGTGAATAGAGTAAACGCATCTCGCGATGTTTTCGTTTTTATCACCAACGCCAACAATAAAACTGTCGTATCACTGGCGTAAGTTTAATTTAGTGTCATATTCAATTGCGTGACCGGCTATCTGATCTACGTTACTCGTACGTTCCAAACTTCTACGTATCTTGTACGAAAATACCAGGTACAATCAATTTGTTTTCATTCAGCGTATGTTCCGCATTATACTATTAGAGTTTTGTGCATGTGAATTTCGGAAATTTACGATAATATGAAATGTTTGGCGACTTGCAGAAGCCGTCTTGGCATGAAGACTTGGTGATCGGGTTGAATCAAAATGGATTCAACGACTATATGTTCCCTTTCATTGTTAATTATAACGAAGGTGTTTGAACTATGAAATACACTAGCTTTAAATGGAATATAAACTAAACTGTGCCCAAAAGTTGGCCGTTATATGGCTGATCATGATGATGAAAAAATTTTTCATTCAAATGTAAAACTAAACTTAGGAATATTTTCATCACTATGACATATGAAAAGTAGGCAACATAATTATATTGATTTACTTTAACACCGACACATAAAACATACATATTTAGGTGAGTCTATGTGAAATAGGTGTGTTTATATAAAAAGTATATAAGTCTGTTTATCCGCCATGAAGTAGTTATCCATAGTACAAGATACTTCGAGAATTAATTGGGACTAGATGGCGCTGTCCGAGTGTCATTGGATATTTATATGCTATTTTAATTGAACCACTGACGAGGTCATTTTAAACTTCAAATTTATATTATATCATTGACGTCCATCACAAAACAACCAATAATTATATAATTTCACAACTGGACTGGCACGAATCAGTGGCTTCAGGCCAGTTGTCAACAACAAAGGTACACGGAGTTGCGACAAGTCAGATGCTAATCAGTCAACCCTTCAGGTCGACAAATCGGAAATTAGGGACGCATGAGCGCTCGCGGGTTAACCCTACTTCTGCCGGCTGGGTCTCCTCGACCCTCGAGACTTGCCGACCCTGTCCTGTTCTTTGAATATTTAACACGAACAAATGCCAGTTCACACGAGCGAAACGGTAAACTAGGTTTAGTGTTGCGGTAATGCTTTTATTTTTCCGACACTTATAATATGACGTGATAATAGCAGCTTCCAAGGGTAAAAAGCGTATATGTATAAATCATATTACAATGGATTAACTTGATGAAGTTTTTTTTAAAGTATCCAAGTACTTAACAGTTCACTGATGGTAAGTGTCACCGCCACCCATGAACATTTGTAAGACCTCAGGTCCCAGAAACGCGTTGCCGGGCCTTTCAAAGTGTGTCGCACAAAATAAAATACACACAATAATATTTATTAGAACTTAAGTCGATTTTGCTTCCTCTACCATATAAAAGAAGCAATTCAGGTTATTAATGAAAACGAAATTCAGTTTATTCATGAAAACGCTCCACAACTTGTGTGCACGGCCTTAATTTTCAACTTTGGCATTTCGTCGATTACAGAGCGGGCCTCTTTGATCACGTCGATAGACGCGGGTATCAGCTTGCTTAAGGCGCTTCTAGATAACTCCACGGTAATTTGAACGTTCTTTGACTAACCGTTATAAATGCCAAGACGGATTAACCCTTTGAAACTTCATTTTACTTAAGAAAATTGCCAGATAAGTTTTTGGGATAAATAATGAAAAGAAGTCACCCTGTCAATTGCCGTTGTTATTTACGTAAATTTATATGTATGAATATAGAATTACATGATGGATTTGAAATAAGTCTGAGTACTTCCAAAAGCAGTTGGGCTGAGATTAAATGGAGGTATAATTACAAACCTATTTACAAATTTCTATCGGGGCACATGCAAAAGATGCTATAAATTTCATAGTTACAATGTTGTGTGATTGCTTACAATAATTAATATTTAATAATAATGATTTAACTAACGATTTTTATGAATATGTTTTCAATTCCATATATATCAAATTCACAAACAATATTTATTCAAAACCTGCAAGTTTTTTACATATTTTCGAAAATGACAACGAATTTATGAAAACTCATTATATAAAAAGCAATCCTTACATATAGGACAACAGTTGACACAGTTTCGAAGGAAACTTAATTATTTCATTAACTTAGTCAAACAAAATGTAACAAAGCATCACAACTCTGAATAATATGTTACATACGACATACTTCATGTAATTTAAAGTAATAAATAACAACGGCGACAGGGACCGTAAACAACATTCCTCTCGTGGCCAGATGACGGTGACGTCTTAAAATATGGCGACCCTTTCTTCAGCTGTTGACTTCTTCCCCCGCATGCTAAGGTTCATTATAATTAATAAATGACCGCCGGGGTCCCTTAGGCCGCGCCGAGCGTTCCTGGGTTAATATTAAATTAGCGTCTCAAGAAGGTTATCATGTATGCAAGTTTTGGCTTTCCAAAACATAAAGTCGAAATTCATTTATTCAATTTAGGCTTCCAAAAAGCACCCATGACCGTCAAAATACAATATAAAACTACATAATATGTAGAATAGTTCAATAATCTGACTAAAACAGAAAATTGTTTCAATGAGTTGGCCTGCTGAGAAAGAACTTCCAAGAAAACTCAACAGGAAGCCTTTTTTTGAAAATAATTTTCTTGTACAATATTTTACACTGTTAAGTAGCTGAGCACTTTAGGACAATTGCTTTTTATCAGATAAATAATCGTCAATAGTGTAATAACCTTTTTAATAAAGTGTTTTTTTTTATTCCAGCCTTAAGCATATGTAATGATAATTCTACAATATTTTTAAGGTACCAAATGAAACACATGTATACATCTTCCTAAAATGTATACAGACATAACACATTTATTCGTATTTATATATTTTAATAAATAAATCTTTTATTATTTGGTAAATAGCCATTAAAGAAATCAATTCAACATAAAAATCTTAGTGACAAAATTAACAATTATTGAAAATGTAAATACTAAATGAAATATAATATAATATTTAACAAAATCGAAAAGTACGTCTGACCGAGGCAGGGTTCCCAAAACACTGGCAGCATTGCCGCGCTGAAATAATTTACCTATTTTAAATATCTTAAATCTGGAAAAGCATTTTTTTTATTCCTAGTAGTAAAATTGTGCGATTACATTTTTTTAGATATACTAGAGTCTAAGCATCGTCTAAATAATTGAATAGTCGTTAATCTGCTTTCGCTCTAAGTTTGTGGTTGCTGGTGTTTCTCAAAGCTGTGTGCGATCGCCCACTCTCTATGTATCAATTCCTTCTACGTATCAAAGATATGCCACAGCAGGAGCGTGCACAGACATTATGAGTAGGGCATGCAAAGGGAGTGACAGTAATCGCAAAAAAAATACATTTTTTTGTCAAATTGAGTGCTGTTGATGACTGCAGATCGCCTATGGGTTCAAATCTGAAGAGGAAAATGGACGAACAAGATGGAATCACTCAATATGTGAGCGATTTTTCCGCGTTGTCTGGATGTGCAGGGTATGCACTGCTTATTTGCCTATATGGAGTGCACGTCACTGGTTACAGATTAGTGGCGGTCTTTTTATTATCCGGATGCCAGCATGGGCGATGCATTACCTCTCATGCTAATTATATTCTCAGTACGAAGTAATTGAAAAAAACTCGTGTCTAAAGTCAAGACTGCGCTTAACCAAAACTTGGATTGGCGCCGACAGAACATCGTGCAATTTAATCCTTAGAAAGACACAAGTGAGTGCTAAAGAATGTGCCACCCATAGCCTGTCATTGGATATTTATTTAGTATAAGAATTCTCATTGTTAATGTACCGAGCTGTATCTAGTTTCGCGCTGATTGGAAGATAAGGCCAAAATAAGGACTCTCTATAGCTTGGTGTGCTCCATAGAATGAAACGATATTTTGTGGTCGGGCTACCCTAATAAACTAGTCAATTCCACTTCGCGGTTTTTGCATCTTATTCTGTATATTGTAATCCAGACTTTAGCTGGTATCTTTCTTGGTGATTAAATAAGTATTGCTATTTAGCAAGGAAATTCTGCAAGTATTTTGGAAACCCTGCCTTATTCTGATGCACTTATTGTCATATTATATTTTTAGTTTATTTTAAATTATAAGTGTATACAAACACAGAAATATATATTATATATTTTAAGGAAGGACTTAGATTTTTACCAAATATATTAAAATTGTAAAGTAATAGAATTTTATAAATTTCAGCCTTATTGTACATATTTAATGATTCATTTACATTACAAAATAAAACAAGAGCAATTTTTAATTTTTCCTCAACAAAATTTCAAAGGAATTGTTTGGAATAGGTTGTGACAGGATTCAACAAAGTAATTTATTGGTTTGATTTGTATTGTTGAAGCCTAGTAGTTATATAGTTTATTTGTCAGTTACCCAGTTTTGCCGAGGAAATCTAAAAAAACTATGTTATCATAAATGATCATTTGATTTACTAAAATTAAAGTATCTTTGCGAATACTACATATAAAACAATGAGCTATGTACCAAAATGTGCGTAAGACTATCTAGTTAAAAATACTTAAAAGTGAATTTTAGGAAATGTGACAGTTATTTAAATTTTTTCACAACGGGGACGATATATACCTGATGGCGACTGTACAATCATTAATTTCACAAATATAAAAACAATTTAAGGGTGGACCCATAGCGGACATCAGTGATCGGCAACAGGTTGAATGTGGGGTCAAATTACAAGGAAATTTTGTCATATTATTTATAGTCTAGGATATAAAATTTCCCTCAATGCACAATTAATACCCCAAGAAACCACAGCATGCCCAAGTTCGAATCGGCTTTAACTCAACAAAAACAGACAAGAGTAGATCGATAGGCCACAATACACGAAGCGTGAGGAGCTAGGGGCTCTCTCAAAGCTATAAAATTACAGATCAAAACTCTATCGACCCAATGGCCTTTATTCAAAGTCACCGGAGCGCACTATCAAAGAAAGTGTACTAAGGAGACCGTCTTAGGGTTACCAAGTTTGTTGGCAAGGGTTGCGATGCGGGTAGGGTACGTTTTTGAATGTAAATAGTGGGCGCGTATGAATTAAATTTAAGTAATTAATGGCTGGGCCACGTTTAAGATGTAATGGGACGGTTGTGGGCAATTGAGTTCGAGCTTCGCTTATTATGTGTTTAATGAAGTTTCTGATATTAAAAAATCCTTCTCACTTAGAGAAAATGAAAAGTGTTTCAGTTTAGGTCCTTACAGAACATTTATGAATATCAGATAAAGCTACCACTGGTTCGGACGGTAATTTTCTACTGAGAAGAATCCAGCAAGAAACTCAGTAGTTACTCTTTTGAAATTAAGTTAAGAGACCACACACGCAGATATCGCTCGTGATGGTAAGTGTCAAAATACTGCCCTCAACTTTAATTTCCTCAAATAATATTATTTTTATATACTTACATATTCACTTTATATTTCGATACAGTCCATATCATTCAGCAGCTTTAATTTCATTTTGCTGACATCAAATAAGGTCTTGGCAAACTCTCTCACAGCCCACTTCTGGACATATCTGCTCATTTTACGCCAAATATCTCAACCCTCTACTATCCTCATTCAGCTTGCGTCAGTGACCTCCAAAAGGACTGACCAATCCTCATGCGTGTTACCGGCACGTATAGGGTAGCTTTCCAAACATCTGTAAAGACAAGGCATCATACACGCCACGTAGCACAACCATTGGGCAGCTTGGGCCGTGACTCACCACGTGGACTCAATGCTCGTTGGTTGGCGTTAACGACTACGATATTAAAATTTCAAACTGGGAAAAAGCACTCAAAGGACTTACACTATTTGGTCTCCCCGCAGGACTGGAACCCAGGACTTCCGGATTTGAACTCCAGAGCTCAGCGCACAAGACCACAGAGGCCGTTACTATGGGCATATGGTTAATGGCAAAAGGCAATGGACAGGGCACATTAAGTATAAAACCAATAGAAGTACTACTACGTAACCGACAAGAAGTGTAGGACGTCCACCCATAAAATGGAAACATTATCTGAGGAAAATTATATCTTCTGATTGCTGGATGAAGATAGCTCCCGACCAATAGAAGTGGAAGTTTTTGGGGGGCTACTATTCAGCAATCAACATGATGTTGCTGATACAATGATGATGTAGAATTTCAATGCTGATAGTAATCTGTACTGAACACGTACTCAGTGCGATAAGGCTATCAGCACCTCAAATCAAAGAAATCTGACCGATTAAGAATCATCATCAATCATGATAAGATGAGAGATTCTCTTCTTCTTCTTTGTCGTACGGGCAGTCTCTTCAACTCGACGACTAAACACCTTTTTAACGTTGGAGGGTGTAAGGCCAGATTACTCCAGCTAGCCCAGCTCCACTAAGAAATCTCCTAGAGCTTTGTCCTTATTGAAGGCCTCTCCAAGAGTCCTTGGTGAGTGATGGTTCCTCGCCCGGTATTCGGCCACTTAACTACATTCCAGCAGGACATGGGCCGTCGTTTCCTCAGCCCTCATGCACGCTCTGCACATGGGGCTATCTCTACAGACATACCATACTACTTCTACCATTAGTGAACAGGTGCTTGTTAAAACTGCAGTGTCCTGTCATAGTGCCATTATCAGCCTTAGACGTTTCCTGCCTAGTTTAAGTATGATTCCAGAGAGGCAGCAATTCCAGAGATTCTTAAATTAGATTTCAGAAGAGATTTAGTTCTTACCTTTTACTTACTCATTTCACGTTAAGCATTTCAAAGTAAATTTACTGCACACCCATACCCTTGTTGCAAAAATTCCACGACTCCGTCCCATTAAAGGCATCCCCCGATAATGAACTGAAAATCTAATAAGAAAGATCAGTGCGAGCGGGGGATTAGCCTGTATCTTGCGATACGGTGATCCTTGTACGAGTGGCCCTTTATTGCGTTATACGGGAAGGGTTAGGGCTACGGCCCTCGTGAAGAATTTATAAATAAGTTAAGGCGAGGGCTAGGGAGCATATTCGTTCTTAACTTGTAGGATATTTATGAGATATGGTAAAAAGAAAAACGTTTTTAGTAATTACTATGTGCGTTTACATATTCTTAGAAAATGCTTTAAAAAGTCAGCTGCATATATATACATGACGATTTGAAATATTTTTAATTTTATTTAATGAAGTTGCAAATAATCATTAGTACATTAATTTTGTCTTATTGGACCTTAAGTTAAATAAATTTGTATGCTAAATATGAGAACATTTTAAGGATGAAGATACATTTGAACAACAGTTTGTTTAATAAGAGTATATTCTAATGACAGTTTTTAAATTAAAATTTATCCTACAACTTTATCAGATAACATTATTGTTTGCAAATTTACGTGGGATTAAGTAGTCCTTATCCTGTTATAGCGTATACAATGGCCACCCGAGCAAGGGCCCTCATCTTTCGCCTCAGCGTCTTACTTTGTTTTATCATATTTAAATTATTAGAGTCAGATGTGGAACGTGTACCTAATTGCCGTACTTTGTTTAAGATAATGTACCTTTGGCTCGGCTCCACTTTTGTTTTCTTGTTGTCGTGATAAATCCGCTAGACGCTGCGTTACGCCCAACTTTCCACTGTTTTTGTTCGGACTCCCGCTTTGGAGAGAATAAAATTTGTTATGCAGCCATTTGAGGCCGTAGGTGCTCAAGAATAATAAGCCGAGATTGCGTTGTTTTGTAAGACGAAGAAATTCAAAAGTTTACAGACAAACGGAAACGAGCACCTCCACCATGTGCGCTTGTTGAATTTTAAAAGGCCATTGTTTAATGGGGGTTTGTTATAAGAGAGATATATATAATTTATTATAATTAATGTTTTACGACAACGATTTTTTGTATAAATTCGTTAATATATGTTTTTTCTGTATTACTCGTATAATAACGATTATGATAAGATAGTCCGTGTAAACAGCAGATTAAAATAGAATCGAACCACAACTCTTATAACATAAAATCCTGCTATTGTCGCCCAACCGTCTGCCGAGAGTGGAGATTATGGCGGAATTCTTCACTTTCGGATAGAAAGCCTAAGTCCAGCAACTGACTGTCAGCATAATGTTGCCTAACTTGGGATTAGGCGCAACCGCAAGTCTGCTAATATTAATTTATTAAATAAACGAGACGAAGAAATTTTAAGTACAACTTCCAATTATATTTAGTGTTGGTGACATTTCATTGTAATTTAAATTCAATGCTATAAAGTCATACATCAAACACTTTAATTTAATCCACCTACGCCTTACACACCGTGACTTTCTTGAGAAAACAATGGTTCGCGCTCATTCATATTATAATATATTTTCACCCATAAATCACTTTTAAGTGTTATTTCATTTCCTCAGGGAGGCTCGCACAGCACACGCATCGAACGAGTAAGTAATTGAAATTTGAAACAACTTTTGATTTTCCGAAATGACTCCACCCCCGGTTCCCGTTGGAATTATTATGAATTTCCATCCCTCTACGGGCCAGGCACGTCTTAGAATAAATGAAGCACCTTTTATACGCCCACCGGCAAATTTTCTTATGGTACAGTCGCTTCGTTTGAAAGGCAATGCAAATGTTAGGGTTTTATGTTCGAGGGAATTATGGTGCTCAGTTCCGTCTATTCAAAATGATAGAATTTGATTTTACCATGTGAATAGTATATTGTAACTAATTTACTTACGAATGATGGACTACTTTTAGTTTATTTTTATTTGTTTTTCTATAATATTTTGCCAGGTACTGTACATAGCTACGATGAAGTAACTCCTCGATGTCTATTACCATTCAAAAAGGGCTTTTCAAATATAAGCTCATTAAAAACCTTAATTTGATTTCGTCAAATACATTACCTTCTTGAAACGAATGAAAAGATTGCTGAATCAAAAAAGACAATAATTGACGGGAGCAGTACTTTAATTTTTAATACTATTTATCATAATATTAAGAAAGGCATTTATGTGTTACCATACTCAATTCACTCAAGTCATAATTAATGCTGGATAGTTTTATCTTATTTAGAAAACTACTTTTTGAAGAATTAATTTTTAAAAGTGGATAAATATAATTGTGATCATACCTTGATCACAGGAATGCCTATGATCCTGTTGTGAGGGACACGTCTTCCCACTTTGTCTTGGACAGGCGATCTTATGCCTAAGTTTATTGATTGTAATGTCATCTAATTTTAAAATCGTCACACCAAAGTCACCGAAATTGAAATTTATCACTACAAGGTTTATTAGTTAGTAACGAGTACAATCGTTATCAAGCAAAACGTTATCCAGTTTAGTATATATATATAGGAGGCATACGAGCATACGGTTCACCTGGTGGTAAGTGACACCGCCGCCCACGGACATTTGCAAGACTTCAGGTCCAAGAAATGCGTTGCCCGGCATTTAAAAGAGTGTACGCTCTTTTCTTGAAGGACGCTAGGTTGTATCGCATCGGAAATGTATCCAGTGGGAGTTATTCCACAGTTTTATCGTACGTGGCAGAAAATGACGACAGAATCAAACTGTCGAAGACCTCGTCACGACAAGGCATAACGTCATCCAATAACGGCCGCCATACCACTAATTTCAAAATGCACTAATAAGATCGTGGTTGTGGCTTAATAGTACAATTTTGCACTCATTTTTGTTTAAGGGTTAGATTTAATTTAATTACACCATTAGACAATTAAGTTTGCTATACAGGGGGGTTACCGCATTACCGCAATCTCTTAAAATAGTATTGTTATAATGTTACGTCAGCATTTTTGTACCAGAAAAGACGAAGTAATATTATTGTAACACTACTTTTAGGGGTGGGGGTAACCCCCCTGGTACTATTACTACTTTTATGTTAATGGTTTAACCATTAACATAAAAACTGTACCGGAAACCAAACTTACAGTTGGATTTAAAGTCGTAATTGAGGCCTAGAATATAAGCCGTCACCGAGAGACAAAACGTCACCGAGCATTATGACGGCAACTATCACGCCGCGGGCTCGATGACAAGACATTGTCAGCCCCTCGCTGCTGTCTTTGCCTTGTTTACAACATTGTAGTACGCCATTTGAATGTAGATAGTTTATGGACGGCTTACACCACGAAAGCATACTCAGTGAGTGAAAGCTTTGAGGAAATTTGCATTGAATGTCACGGGCACTGGGTTATAGTTTCACTTATCTGTATTAGAAGATTGAGAATTACTTGATATCAAAAACAAAACTGAAGTTTCTCAGACCTTGTTATTGATTCGGTTGATTGGATGTAAAAAAACACTACATATTTTCAATAATATTTCGATTCATGTTGATTAAAAAGTAAAGTAGCGCTGAGAAAGCAATTATATGAAATATTTTTTTCATAATAATATTACCATTCACAGTATTTTCCAACACGCTATGGGCCCATGTGGCGGATATTGCTTCAAAACTGTATGACCAGAATCGTGTAAGAAAGTCTAGTTTAGCAGTAGGCTGTACTTCTAAAATAATGGTAACTTCAAAATTACCGAGATGACCAGATCACTCACTTCATACCAAACGATATACCTGACTACAATCAGATGTTAGCTGTGTTATACCAAGTAATTTCACTTGTATGAGTTTACTTGCCTAATGTTTTAAAAATCTAAATGTACTTGAATGTTTATTAGCTAATTGTAACTGACAGAACATACACTAGATAAGTTCCATTGTATTCAAGGTTTAATTCACGAAACCCGCAAGCGCGTTATCAACACACATCCATTATTCGAAGAGTTTGCGATCCTCAACCCTGCGATGATCCGTCCATTAAGTATTCATCTTGCGTCATTAGCGGCAGCCGTTATTAAAACCACCTGTAAATCCTGTACTCCCGTCTTGACTTGCCGACACGGCCCACGTACAGGAGACGGGGTCGTCCCTTCCGCCCTCGTGACTTTTGTCCCGAATCACAGCTTTGGACATCGGGGACACGTCTTACGGAATTAATAATAAGCCAAGAAGCCGGCTGCGGTCGGGCGAAAGTGAGGAAATCTCTAACCCTCATTAAGGGTTGTGTGCACTCACCGCGCGCGCCAACTCACGGCGCTCTCATTGTTTATCGGTGTTGCGAACATCTTGCCGCCTGTAAACGCAGTAATAAGGATGCTGTAAGCGGCGGTGCTTTTGTTGCAGCAGTCTAATTTGCCATTTGAATTTAGAACGCATCATTTGCTTGCTGTTAGCACTTTATAAGAAATGATTTCATGTAACCAACATTAGTTCACACGGATCACGTAAATACTCTTCCAGTTCAAACATTTTGTAAGTTCACCAGCTAGCAAGATTTTCCGTTATTATTATGAATATATATTCAATATTTAGACTAGTAGCGCATCAGTGAAGATGAGAAGAGTTAAATCTTACCAATGCCAAACCGTACATTTCAAGACTATTAAAGCTTTTAGTATTGAAGCCAATTTTCACCAATACTTGACAATATGCAGCATTGATCAACCGCAGATGATATAAAGTACCTCAATCGATTTATCTTACTAATAATTAATAACATACTGACACATATTTGGACCCTAATGAATTATGTCAAATAGACATTCAATAAAATATGCAGGCTTAATGTCTTAAAAAGGCCTGATCACATGATAAATACAAAATTTATAATTATAATTAAACGATGAGCTATTGAAAAATCTGTCTTTATTTGTAACGCAATATCATTACGTTCCAAAACATAACCATGTCGTGTAAATATCACAACAACATGGCGCCGCGGCAACTTGCGGACGCAAGACGTGACCCGGCGACGCGGGCCTAACGAGTTTTTGAAAAACGACACGGTTACAATGCTTAAATGGATTTTCATTTGAAGTAAATCGTTTTCAGGGAACGTGAAGTTGTTGGTAGAATAATTTGAACACAGCGGATAGTGGTCATGCGATTCTGGATGGTGTTGTTAACGTTTCCGATTTATTTATTACAGAGACAAACCAAAATTCACTTATCTGGTATCAAAAATAAACACACATAAAACCGTTTCCAAAGATGTTGATAAAACACTAGCATAAGTTTTAATACAGCAATCTATTGGAGTAATAAATAACTTTTGCCATACCAGCAACCCAAATGTTACTTATATGCAACCAAAAGACAACTTTGTCACCACGCACCGAGTCGAGCACGAGTCTGTAGAACCACGATGCTACCTCTCATTCTCTGGCACGCGTAACGAAATTTTTGCTTTTCATAAAATTTATATTTTAAAATACATATTTTGCTTTAGCAAACGATAGAACTAAACAATTATTTAAATCACCCATGTGCGCGCCATAGGATTTTAACTAACATGTTTGATAAAGAATGCTCCATAATCAAAGGTATTAAAGCCTAAAGTCACATATGCTAATCTCAAATGAACTCTCAATCAAATGTGTGCGCTATAAATAACAATTAACCAGTCGTCAGATTTGTATCGAGCGTTAGGGGTGGGTAAATTATCGCAACGCCGGACGACGGAAAGAAATATCGCCGTCGACACTTGCACTCGCCTCCGGTAGTGGTGGGCCGTGGTATAAGTATCGATGAATGGTGTAAATAAATCTATTTTTAATCATCATCATTGCAGCCTAATATGTTACTGCTTTGGTGGCTCATTGCCACACCAATGTTGCATTCCAATCTGGAGGGCGCGAAGGTTCGAATCCCACCACGTACCAATGTCTCTTATAATTTTCGGAATCATATATACGTTTATCTGACGCTCTTACGTAAACAAAAACATCGTGAGGAAACCTACGTACGCCTGTAAAGGGATTCAAAGGTTATGTGAAGTCGGCTAAGGCCTATACACCCTCTACGGGTAGGCACGTGCCATTCGGTGGGGACGTTTAATGAGCTGATGATGATGATGTCACTGGTGTAAGAATAATACACCGAAAGACTTACACACGGGCCGATATCTTGCAAACAACAGTCATCCGCCACGTATAACCTGGTCATCAGTCTATCTGGCTATGGGCCAGCCTACGCTTCTTTTCCTACTACGTGGGCCATCCGAGAACCTTGATGCCAGGTCGGCTGTCGGTTCTGTGCCCTGTTCACTGCAATCGAAATTTGCTAACCGTATTTTTCGCAAATGTCTACATAGGGAATAGAGAAAAAATATATTGTTTAACGGCTTTTGTAACGTGTTTTGCTGATTTAATTTCAAACTTCTCAATCTAAGTGTTACTATATCATACAATTACAAGAATATTATCTATACATCATTTAGGATCAATCTAAAGTGTATGGTACTAGCAGAAATATTAGGGCGCAGAGATAATAAATCGTTTAGTGATTACTTGCTATGATTTTAATCCAAAGTCCGCAAGCGTGAATATCTGTACAGCATTAAAAAATATACCATGTACTCTGAAAGCCGATGCATTCCTATTTCATAGGGCAAATACTAAACTCTATAAATATGATAATTTATTATTAACTTGTTAATTCATATTTATATCGACAAGTGTTTATAACATCACTATAGTCCGAGTGTTTATAAGTGCTTAACAAATCGGTGTGTAAAGACCGCCGGCCGCCCGCCGAGTGTTAATCACTTAACGCCGGATTAAACGTAGATTTATTGGACAAAAATGCCCCTTTATAAAACAATGGGAGTCCGGGCAAACTATATTGTACCAAGAAGTGATTTTGTAAGTAATTTAGCTTCGAGGAGTCTTTGTTTCACGTATAATTGGATTTGAAGAATTAATCGTAAATGCAGGCAGTTGAATGATTTTATTCATGAATCTTATATTTTTTTATGTAGGTACAAATAAGTTGAGTACTTAATAACATAAGGCAATCTAGTATTTTAAAAACTAATTTCACCTTGAGTATCATTGGAAATTATTTATTAAGACATTATTGGTTTTTTTCTTAATAATTCACAATTAACTTCACTATAAGTTGAATATATAAATTTTAAGATGAGCTACGAGCTTTTTCATTAAACATTCAATCAAATTTTTCCTATGTCATAATTCATAAATCACACTATACGAATCAGTTACGCAAAAGAAATCTAAACCTTATTAAAGTCATTCAATCGCTAAGTTTTGTTAGAAAACCAAATAAAATGACCTTTTTTGAATGGTGAAACCATAAAAAGGTGAAATAACTATCGAATCTTCTATTGTAAGGAACCTCAAAACTGAGGTCCGACATCAGAAACGGAATGGAGAAAACACAATTTCTAACAAAAGCAAACCTATTTAGTTGTCGTTAGTGACCGGGCCGCCCTTTGCTGAATTCTTCCACGAACTATTCTGCTTCAGTATTTATTTACGCAGCGAATCAAGTATTTATTTATTGGACGATCGCTTTGATCGAATGACCTCGCAAACACGCGATTGTCCATTCGGCGAAGGGTAGCGATGTTGTTAAGTGGATACGTCAGTTTTATAATCAATAAATTGTCAGAACGTTAATAAGTTTGCCGAATAGTGAAATTACTAAGGTTAACAAAAATAACTAAATTATTTCTATCACGTAATCATTCAAATGGTTTCTATTATGCTTTTGCTGACTTTTGAGGATTTTTATTTATTCATACACATAATTTTAGATACCAGAACCTTTAATCACGTGTAAAAAATAATGATTTTTAAATAACGTAGGTATATCTACCATATACCGTAATCAAGAAACTAAGAAATAAGAATTCGGGATAGTGGCACAAAAACAGCTGAGTTACCCAGTAGGGAAATCTGACATAGCATCTACAGATCACATAAAATATATTATTTAAATAAATAAAGTAAACTTTTTATGATATTATAAATGTGGCTCTAGCAAATTAATTATGATTAGTAGGAATATAAATGTAATTACTTATTTAAATTAGTACGCAATAAGATGAAAAACTAATTAAATTAAAAAGAAGAAAACATTATTAACGACATCAGATGGTTATCAATAAATATTATACAGCGTGGTGTAAATAATTTAATTTATTTTGACAACTAAATTTTTCCACAACTGTCAGCACGAACAGTTTTCCAAATAAAAACACAGCCTTATCCATATTATTGACTACGTTCACTAAAAGGGTTCCCTTTTACGGTAGCTACTATGTTCCGCAGCCCTCCTGTGCTCCCTTACACAGAAATTAGTGCTCTTTGGGCACGTTCCCGGTACCAGAATGTGATTTTATTTGCAGTAGTTCGTTGTGTTTATCAATGTATTTTTATTGGAACAACATGTTAACCATCGTATTTTTTTATCGTGACCAGTCGTTGAATGATATTTTTTATTACAATCCAGAAATTATTATTCCAAAACTTAAGCGCAAGTGACGCTTAAGTTTTGGAATAACCGTTTATACAATATACATGTGAATTGATAAACGTCAATGACTCATTGGTGTGGACTATTGCCTTCCAATCTAAAGGCCGCAGGTTAAAATCCCGCCACGTACAATGTCTTTTCAAATTTTGGAAATAATAAGTACGTTATCCAAGGCTCTTACGGTGATGGAAAACATCGTGAGAAAATTTGCGCACGCTTGCGAGACAAAAGTTGTGTGTGAAGTTGGCCAATGGGCCCGCGTGGATAACTAAGGCCTATACACCCGGGTACAAGACACTCGTGCCCCAGCAGAGTGCAGTGGAGATGCTTAATGAGCTGATGATGATGTGATAAACGACCACATAACGACACCTGTGGTGTATTGTTGGTTCTCCCGCAGCAGCATTTGTGTGTATGAACTACATTCATCTAGTTTTTACAAAAAAAAAACTAAATATTAAAGTTTGTTTATTCGCTATTTAGTACCTATAGGTGCAAGCAAATTCTCATTACATTGACAGGTATTGCTACTGATGTGAAGAACTTAAAAAAAATACTATTGGTGAGGTGATCCTATGTCGAACGGTGAATATTGTCACTATTCAGTAACTAAGAACTAAATAATGAAAAAGATTGACATGATACAAAACGTGATTACGTGATCACTAAAAAGCTGTGAAGGAAATTTAATTTCCTTTAAATCTTTGTAGGTACCAAAACAACCTAAGTTTAATTGGTTTCCAAAATATTTCTTAAAATTTAATATGAAAAACCTGAATCTTTATTTATTTATAATATTACAAGAACTTCTCCCAACCTCCTCCTGCGAGTACAATTAAATATATTATTTCAGTTTCATAGGTAGGTTATATAATAAACAAAAAAAAAATATTTATTAATTCTTTTTAAGATTATGGGCAAATCTTAAGAAAAAGAATTAATAAATATCATCAAAGTTTTATATAAAAAAATTTACTAAAATAAACAAAAATACTAAATTTAGCACGTCACGATATTATAAACAATACATATTTAAATATATTAAACAGCGCCATCTACACGTAACACTAAGAAGCGTAACAAGCCTTCCCCGTCTCGTTTAAGCAACCCCTCGGTGCCGAGTTTCTTATAATAGCACACCACGGAAAAGCGGGTGAGTTTCTAAGCTGACAAAGCATTCGTGAATGTTTCCCGCAAACGTTGCATGGAAAATAAAGCTTTACAAACATGCAGATAGAGTCGTTATTTTAGACAAATAACACTTATTTATCTATAATTTCATTACACTTAAACCTTTTTAAGATTTATGTTATTTATTTGATATTTTATGACGTTCACTGATTAATTTCATGAAAATTTATAAATAGTTAAGAGAAGTTACAATATAAGATTTACACGAACAAAAGCATAAGTTCCCTGTCAATTGATGTTTCTCATTTTTGCCACTGGAGGTGTTTTGAAGCTGCTTATGATGTAATCATAAAGGTGACATTGGGAAGAGCCAAAGGAAGGTTCAAGGACGAAACATTATGATGGTTTTATATTTGAATTCAATTTAATTTCAAATAAAGATTACGGGATGGGTCTTAATTGAGCTTATTTAGACAATGTATTGATCGGATTATATTTATTCAGTATCATCTAATCTGTAGGCGTACTCGTCTGAATACGCATACATCATTTTAGTAACTTATTATTAATGCAACAAATCTTACCAGGATTGATATTTCACAAGTATTCACAAAGATATTATTATTAGCTTTATGATTTTCTTTCTTTTTTACTCTTCATTCGTAAGTATTATATTATGTAGATTAGTTAGTTGTTATCTTATGCCCGCAAATTATCTTAGTTTAATTTTTACATATTATAAAACCTCATAACCTAACATTACATGTACTAGTACAGTTGCAACACATTGAAGCACTATCTTTTGAAGATATAAGAAGGTACCGTAGAAATCAAAATTTACGTGTAACTTAATGACATCAATGATGTTAGTAAAACATAATAAGATCTTATTTATAAAAATACCACAGCAGTTTCTTATTGAGCACCTTAAATCTTTGACGTGTTTACAGTTCTTGCATGCTACCTGGGTAACCAAATATTCGACATGAACTTTTCGGATACGATAAAGTCATATAAACATTTGAAAAATTAGTTAAGTAACGCAAACCCGTCACAAATATGTCACAGGAGCAGTCAAACTCAATGTCAAAACCCATTTATAAAATTTAGGCTTCGATAAGCACTTATTAACGTCATAATACAATAAAAATACATTATATAAATTTTAAGTAAACATATTAATGTATCACCCTATACGAGTAGGCTCGTGCCCCTTGGTGGGGACGTTTAATGAGCTGATATTAATGTATTGTGGAATTTTCATTCTACGCAACAAAACCCCTGTATTGGCTCATGAAACTTTTTGTCTGTTTGTCGCAATGCAAGGCGAGTAGACTAAACTACTTATACATGATTTCATGTAGTTTATTTACTTGTTTATGCAAAATCTGTCCGTGTTAAACAACGATCAAACCTCGTTTCCACCATGACCTACTACCCCTGAAATAGCGTAATTTTGTAGTGCAGCGTAATAACGCAATTAGAATTGCTTACAGAACAAGTATGTTTGACCTGGTCTTGACCGCTTTTAAAGCTATATGCCATTACAATAAGATCATTGACGAATAGTTGGTGTGGTCAACAATCATAACATTACTATTCAATTTTAAAAATGTCAAATACGTGTGTTCGGACCAAAACATTATCCGGTAATTATTCTCCTGAGTTATTTAAACTCTTGGCAGCCCTATTTGGAATACAAGTCACCTTAATTTTAAACTTCCATTGCAAAGTGAATTTGTTCACTCGAAACAAATATAAAGGAAAAGTAAGATAGCTAAAGGTAAAATAGAATACTTTAATCTCAGAAAACTAGTTGTGTGAATGAGGAATGGAACTGAAGATGTATTGAGAATATTTTAATTTAAAATTTTATTTGAATTGAATAGTAAACTTAGTTTAATGTTATTTTATTAAATATTTATAAAAGTTATTTTCAAAATCCCGTCACTACAAACCGTATTTTTATTTTGCACGGGATTTGATACAAAAATATTGTTACAATCTTTTATATGTTAATTATAAATATAATTGATAATATATTATCACGTTGTTATTTAGCAGCTCTAGTAGAAGATTTATACAACAAATTATACTTGTAACGTTCGTAACACTTGTAACCATAAATCGTGAATATGAACGTCAATGGTTACGACGTTACTCAAATGCTACGACGTAGCATTCGTAGCTGTCGAGTTCATATCGAATTCAATGCGATAATATCCAATACCATGTACGTATATAATAAAATAATGTTAGTATGTTCACTTCGCATGAATGTGCACAAAGCATACTTGCAGCATTTTTTTTTATTGAATAGGAGGCAACCGACCATACGGTCACCTAATGTTAAATGTCACCTCCGCCCATGAACATTGCAGCAGAGGCCAAAGAGAAATGCCTGGCAACGCATTTCCTTAAAAAAAGTGTACACTTAGGAGGACACCATATTGTATTTATTTGGTAGTTAAAACGACAATTTAGAACAAATTCGACTTCTAACGACAAATTGAAACTTCTAATGAACACTTATCAAATTTAATGTAAATACTGACCTTAGGAGGTGGGCTGCGAGGTGCATTTGGCAATTGAAGCAGGTGCCTGATGCTGTACCCTTGCCGGGACTTGCGTGACATTCTGCAAACATTGACACATATCAGTTTTAGAAGATTGCGTCTCATCGTATGGATACCATCGGCGGAGTTCTTATAATAAGTACATAAAGAAAACATAGGAAGTGCAACTGTGTGTAACAAAAACACAAACGGTGGAGTCACATTAGATGAGACCAGGCAAGAATATTTTTTTATATTATAAAAACTACACATAATTTTTTTTTCGATTTTATCAACCCCATAGTTTAGAAATTAGAGGGGGGACACACTTTTTTCAACTTTGGAAGTGTTTCTCGCGCAAACTATTTCATTGATAAAAAAATAGTATTAGAAACCTCAATACCAGATTTTAAGATCTACACATTGATAACCCACACGTGGGGGTACGATGAAAAAAAATTTTTGAGTTTCAGTTTAATGGTTAACAACAAAATATAATTTTTTTTTTCAAGTTTCTTATTAAAACCTAATAGCGGTTCACAGAATACATATAGATACAAAATTGGAATAGTGCAGTGCTTGTAGTTTCAGAGAAAAAATGGGTTGTGATATTCGGACGGATGGACAGACAGACAGGCTTGACGAATCTATAAGGGTTCCGTTTTTTGCCATTTGGCTACGCCCTAAAAAGAAAAAGATTTCAAAATAGAAACCCTATATCAGGCGCAACAGTATCCTAATTTCTAGTTCCTAGAAATACCTAAGTATATACTTTGTTATAAAAATACCATTGTAACAACAACAATTACGAAACGTGTTCCATTTTTATATTAGAAAAATAGAAATCCTACGCTACGCCTGCCAAAACGCGCTCACACCTGCTGGGAACTCTTCCAGCCTCAAGTTTTAGCGAAAGGTCTCTAGTGGAGGCTGAATTAGAGAAGCGGTCCTACCAGATCATCTGAAGCAAGATAGAAAAGATCTATGTCCGGCAGTGGACTGATAGGTAAAAGAGAGAAAGAGAAAATCATAATTCTTTTTAAGTAAAAACTTTAAGGCGACATAATTACAAACGTAGATAATAAATAACTTATTGAGATACTTAGGAAGAAATCGACTTTCGTAAGTATTAATTGCACTGAAGAGCAATGTCTCTAATTTGTTGACATTGTAAGCATCTGCCAACTCAGAAAAGAAATCCAGAAAAATATTTTAATAATATGGTTCGTTTCATTGTATCACATTTCTATGCTTTGACTGAATTAGCGAATTCAACCTTATTACAAAGGATTCATGGACGATATCACAAAGTTTTATTTCAAATCATAAAAGAAAAATTATACGAACTCACCACCAAAAACATTTCATGTAAAATGTTGCCAAATCGACCACATAAGGTTTGCCTTGTGAAAAAGATATCAGATCTCATGTAGAGCCTTGATTCTGAATCTACACGGCCTAACCCTACCGACCTTTATTATATCAGTAAATATGTATGGCTTGGCTGTTTTGTTACTTACTTTAGATCAGAAACTAAGCGCAAGTCTTAACAACATTTTAAATGAAAAGTTTATGGTGGGATTTCAGTTATTTTTGTAAGTTGCTAAACAATCTTTTTAGGGTATATTTTTTCCTTAAACACTCATGAAAAGGTTTTTTTGGTTACTTTCTAAAGTCCCACGTAAAGTCTCATGTCCTAATTACGCCCCCGCCCCCCTTTTAAGGGATAGGGGGCAAAAATCATAAGTTTATGTTTTTTTTTTGTTGTATACCAAACTAAGATCACATACCAGATTACAATTGGATGATAATCAGTGTGTCAGTGACGAAATCGGCCTATTTAGATATTAACAAAATCTTATTAGATTATTCAATTAAGACTGAGTGCTATATCAATTTATGATCGACATCGTATCCTGAGAATATGAACTATTCTGGTACTTCAGGAACAAATTTTATAAGAGTTCAAAAAAATGACGAAACACTTCGAGAAAAGGTAGGTAGTGCCCGTGCGCTTAGATATCATTTTTTGGTTCAAGGACGCCACTCAAAAATTTGCCCCACCGGTCATCGGTGCTTCATACTAAAAGTCATCACGGGTATGTCCACTGCCACTTGCTTATCCGAAGTTGATTTTATAAAAGATTTTCATAGTTATTGTAGTTTAAATAGAGCATACCTATTTCAAAAGTAGGTTAATTTACGATCTTAGTTTGATTGGGCAAAATACTTCAGTCTTCGAATCTCATATTCCTCAGCAAACCACATCGGACAAATCTTAAGACGTTTCCATGGCAACCGCAACGTCTCGTGTACAGTCACGTGCGACCTGATATGTAGATGGATAAAAACATATTTCTCAAACAGGCTTAAAGGTAAGATGTCTGTGTCTCATGTTTATTTTACGTAAAATCTAATGCTAGGTACGCAAAATAAAAATAATCATGAAAATTATATTTTAGTACTTAACGTCGCGATGTCTCACTGTTTGCCTTCCAATCCGAAGGGTGTATGTTCAAACCCGCAACGTACCTAGGTACCAATGTTTTTTTCGAATTTGAATTTGAAATGAATTCAAAATTTTTTGTACATTTATCCGACGCTCTTACGGTGAAGGGAAACATCGTGAGGGAACCTACACACGTCTACGAAGAGATTCATTAAAAATAACTTCTTGACGATTCAAAAGTGTCATGTAATGATTTATTTGAATAAAACATTTTTGAGTTAAAGTTTGAGATTCAAAGGTTGTGTGTGAAGGCCTATACACTTTACAGGTAGGCTCGTGCTCCACAGTGGGAACATAAATGAGTTTGATAGTGATGAAGTACGTTAAAAAACTATCAACTAGCCTATACCATCTCACTGCAGGGCCTATGCCTTAGCATACAATCACGTGTAGCGGATAATAGCGGAAGTTACGCAACTATCGCAAGGGTCAGTTGTTGGTTAGGTGACCGAAAAATGTTACCTCAAGTATTTTTGATAGCGAGTCTGATAGCCGTCAGTGCAAGCTACATGGACGGTCGCTAAGAACTAATAATAAACAGTGAAGTACTACGTTAATGTGATTCTTTATTCTTTACATTTAACAACAAAAGAAAAAAAAATGTTCACGTCAAGAATTGCCGTAGCAGACCTTTTGTTCAATTTGAATCTTATGTGTTATGTATGCAAGCGTTAAATTTCCTGGATAGCTCTCCATACCAATATGAACTTAATAATCAAACAGTATCCCGTTTGATTTTTTTTTCTTAGATAATTTAGGCGCGTACCTCGGTATAATGGGAGAAAATTGTGAAATTAAACTTCCAAATTACAACAGAACGCGGCTTACTAGAAGAATATCCGTCAATAAAGGCCAAAACACACTGGTCGTAAATAATTGAATCTTGAGCAAAATGTTATAGTAACATTTCCCTTAATTTATATTCATTTAATACAACAACAAGATACACTTAAATATATATATTATACCCAAAATTTTATGTATGGCTGGAATGAACTCTATATCGCAGTGTTAAGGTCTAATTTACCATGCTATATTTTCGACTTTACTAACAGCCAGTGGAAAATCGTGCCAAGCGAAACAAATGTTTATCATGTTGACAGAAAGGTTAATATTTCAAAGTTATATGTCTAATTATTGTCGAGGTAGAAAGAAATATAACGGAGGCAAATAAATTATTCAAGTCTACTTTTCTGATATTAATTATTAAACTGAAGGTTAAATTAAAAATTTGTCAATTAATAATATATTAATATTTGATGTAATGGATTTTCAATTTCAAACAAATAATTTCATATAATTACGCACTACCACGTTAAAAGTACACGAATACACTATCAAATATTTGTATGTTACCAATCTTTAAACACAGAACATTATTATACAATAAACATACAACCTTTAAACCTAAAGTTAACAGTAAAATAGTATTCATAGCGCAAAACTTCTCAGAATACTAATTGAAACTCTTCTTTAGCCACTCTCGTCGAGTGAAGCTATAAAGGCCATTAGAAAAAAGCACCAAAAATACACTACAACAAAAAAATCCTTAGAACCTTGGACGTAAAATAAAAAAGGACTAAGTCTCGCTGTCAATAAAAGTGTGTCAAAATTCGGCCAGTGGAAAATTAAGATATTTAGCTCGAATCCGTCAACAGAGACGAGAAAAAAAGCATGGTTAGCGTATAAAATGCGTGAAAATCCGAAGTGATAAAATAAAATAAAAAAGAAATTACTTTTCGTTATTAAATGCACAATTCCATTACATATTTCTAGTTCAAATATTAACTCCTATACCAAAAATATCAGAAAATTATTTGTCAAAATAACATGACCAGCAACTGTAATTTCGGGGTAATGTCCGTATATTTTTATACATCCATGCTTATAACTATGTAAATATTACAAGGTAACCGTTTATTCTTAAAGTGCCAACCTTACATTATTCGATTTTCCAATTCCATTTTGTATTCATGTGTTATCCAATAAAATCGAAGGAACTGTTTACATTCGCATAATATACCGGAGTCACGTATAAAAGATGTATAGAAGACATTTGTACGCGAGAGTCATTTATTGTTCAAGACAAATAAAATGGAACCGGGCGAAATATATTTAAACACCTAAATGACTTAATGGACAAACAAGGTTCAGCGCAAATTAGAATGTAACGTTTAAGGCGTAAGATTGAATTTGATGCGACAAGTGGGATACAGTTTGGGTGCTTTCAGCGAGATCATATTACAGTTTAATACAGGGACTTTTGAATATGTCGTGTAGTGTGTAAACGTAACATCTTCTGGTCTCTGTTACACTGTTGGACTAAGCAACTAAGCTTTAAGGTTTCGTGTTTTAGTGGTTATTCTAGAATAACGTAACACAAGCTTTCATTTCAACACGTTATGCAACACATCTTTGTATTCTTCAAGCGGTGGTATTTTTGATCTCGCGTTGTTGTAAAACCTATTCTAATAAAATACTAGTTATTTTATTAAGCAAAATAGTTTTAGATAATCATTTCCTATTTGTTTATTGGTAAACTTAGTAGTATTCTAAATAATCACAAACAATTATAGAAAATCATAAGTGATGAATAAACCTTTTGAGAATACTTAAATTTCTAATAAAATTAATATCATCATGTTATGACTATTTACGATAAGAACATCAATTTATTTTAATGTTGGAATTTTTACTTAGGTAACATATGATTACTTATACATAGGTACAATTTTTAAATAAACCTTATCTCATAGTATTTGCACAATTTAGCACAATATACTGCTGTGACAAAGTCCACATTCCAACTTCACCAGTATATACATGCATAGATAAACGTTACAACAGAAACGCCGAAACAGTAATATATTCTACGTAAAAGGAAATACGAACACGCAAAAGGCTGTAAACATGACAAAGGACCGTCATATTAAAGGAGAAACGACATAAGTACGTTGCGTACATCCACATAAAGAATAAACCTCAATTAGCGATAAATCAACTGTCAAATCAACTACATTGCCAACTCTGAAGGTTCCACATCGATCACGCAAAAACATCCGGCAATCGATACCTATAGCTGCAGACGCCATTTTGAAGTGCTTATTTCCATTATAACATTGTACTAACTACACTGAAATGTTCTACAAAAGTTCGCGTTTTGCTTCGTGAAGTCCACAAGTTTCATCTTATCCAAGCACCCTAACTCCTCAATTGGTATTACGCGAAAACAACATTTATTACAACCGAGTACAGATTGAATTAGGCCGCGGCGAAATTCCGCTTACAACTTTCCGCAAATACGACGAGTTCAAGTTATCTGAAAAGTTATTTAACAAAGTTTCATAGCTTTCCTAGTGGCTGTGCGAGTGTGCGCCTTGAGCTATTGAGATTAGGTTAATTATTGTTTGAAGGTCGGGATGCAGATGGGACCTTGTTCCTTTGGAGTCTATCTGCGTTATCCCATCGAGAGCCGTGACTGTAGAAAGATTTTCCTTCTACAATGGACTGAGACTGGGACCGGTTGGTGAAATGACTTTGTAATGGCATCCTCAATAAAACGATCCAATATCGAGGGATTTTTATTTTATTATGATTTGGTGTGAAAACATATACTTTATGCTCTCAGTAACTTGGAATTTTACTATCTTTTAAATCAACGAACATATACTTATGTTTATTTTAGTACTTACAGGTAAAGTTAGTTCATGTATGTTGTCCTTCAAGTTATCGTTTCTACTAGATTTGGGGAATTGTTAAAATATTTCAATTTATTCAAGATCGTGCGCCCATTATAGAACGCCCTTCTATACTATAGTTGTCTTCTCCTATAAGTTTTAATGAACTCAATTCTAACTTTAGAACTCAGACAAACACTATTTTATTAGTTTAACTTGAGATTGAGTGTTTTCACAAATTATTACGTTAAACGATTTAATATGAGTAATTTATCGTAAAAAAATAACAGTGAACGGGATATGAATATAATAGTAATAAAATTGATGATTAGATATAAAAGCAAATAATAAAAACATACTCAAGAATCAGTAGGTACTCGTCAATTCGAATTAAATGTTGTCCTTTTGCCGCTTCCCATTCTCAGAATTCTAGGCTTCCGTTTCAAAGAACAGCAATTTGTTTCATGATAACGACTTCTTCGAAGCAATGAATCTTAGCTAAAATAAATAGTATTTTCCGAATACAATTCTAAGAATAAACACTCAATTATTTTTAAGCTGTAGCAAGTTACAAGGCATAAACCCATCAAGAAAACGTATAGCTCACGTTAGGAATCGATATAAAGCAAACATCTGTTATAAACACAGAGTTTAGTGACAATAGTTTTGTATATGTCATTGAAGTAGTTAACCAGAACACTTTTTGACACAAACTTTTCACTCGCAACTTTTCGTTTGTACTCGAAACTATTAAAAGTAAGTTTGATACATCACCTGTCACTTATCCGTGAAGGCAGGCCATAAGCAAGGTCAAAAAGAGATCGCAGCGTCCCCCTCACAAGTAAACACAATTTACAAGAGGCTCATTCACAAACGTCACTCGAGTTTCACTTCAAAACAATATCTGAAATAGCCACAAACACTCGTTTCTGCTGTCCACACGGACACAGCAACACAAAAACTACGGTTCTGTGTCAGAAAAACGTCTTTCGTCTCTCAGCATAACCTCAAAACATCTTACTGACACTCCGCGGCCCACAGGAATTAATAAAAAGTTTCTTTATAAAACAAGTGGGTTGTGAGCATGTTCCAAAATGGCGGAACTTTGCGTTAACTTCGGAACGTAGAGCGACGTGAAGTTGTAGGGTGCGCGACTTGTCCCGCTCGCGGTGCCGTTGCGCAGTCACCCCTAACTTTTCTCATAATAACAAGTGTGAAAAACTTAACAACACTTTTGTTTACCGTCGAAAAGTACTTTTTAAGTTCTCAAAAGTGATTTCATGTGGGCTTTAATTCAGGAAAATAGTTTCTGTGGTGTTGACAACGAGTTGAGAAGTGACGCGATCGCGTAGCGCTCCCTTACCGGACCGCGAGCCGCGTAGTCGACTGGGGTTCGGTCGTAGAAAATCAATAACTTACGGCCGACTCTCTCCGCCGCTCTCCGCGTTTAATCATACACTTTGTGAGCAAAACATTAAAACTTGTCCGTTTGTTTGTCGGAGGCGGATCGTTGTCGATCGGGGCGGACGCGGCCCGGCTTGAGCGGAAGCGGAGCGGGCGACGCGTCCGTTCACCTACTACTCCCAGAGTTTACTTCGGAAAAAGTTTTGCGAGGTGTTCTTTTAAAGAAGTACGACATTGTACTGCAATAGGAAGGAGATTGGCGGCCTTGTGCCTCGCGGCTAACGGTATAACTTTGCTGCATTGTTATCGGTAGCTGCGTTCAAATTAAAAGTTTGCCGGTAGTTTAGTAACTTTGCGGCTAAGTTATGTATGTATGCGTGACAACTAAATACGATGTGTACAGCATACGCATGAACTTTGCCCAGAATTGTATGTTTGGAACTCAATTGTCCTACACATATAATATAGTTGATATTAATATTATTTAATAAGATAGTGTTAAATTTAGATAGAGTACATACACTAGTTCAATATTATAATAATATAATTATATAATGATTTACGTTATGATAAGACTATAAGTTATTTGAAAATAAAACAATATAAATAAATTATTTACGTTATTAATAATTTGTTAAATAAACATCAATACAATAATATAAGAAAATTAAAAAATATTTCAGTCACAAATAACGTACTGACATATTTTCTATAAACAAGATTCCAATACATATTTAACGACATGATGGTATTAAAATCATATCACAATAGTAACGAAATCCTTTGAATAGACTGCGGTCGTGCGATTCGACAGAAATACAGTGAGTCGAATGAAACAAACATCGACTGGAGTGATTTAATGCAGTAAGTAGTGTAAACAAGTTTTGTCTTTAGGCGACTCCGCTCCTCACACACCCTCAACAAGCATTTCATTTACCCGACAAGTTTACAAACACAATACAACCACTGAAATTAGACCTACTTCACCCCCTTTAACCATGACCAAGACCAAGATCTCAGACGTAATCGATCATCTCCTCGCAGCTCTATTTAAGTTGGACAAGTCGAGTGACTAGTCGTAAGACCGGTACAAAGTTGGGGAGTATGAGATGCCAGACTTCATCCTATAAGTCCCGAGGGATGGGCATTAACAAGTATTATGCGCGATAAATAAATTAACTTCAGACTAAAGGCGTAAGTAAACATGTTTGTTTTCCAATCAAACGTATTTTTATGGAACTTATAATATTTTGTTGATATTTATGTCTATTATAGGTAGATAAATATTTTTAGGGTACTTGATACATCAGTTTGACCATACATACATTGAATAATATAAATTAGAAATCAGGCAGACCGACAACAGCCCATTAAGAATCATACAAAAACATCACTGTTAAGGATATATATATCTAAACGTTGGAAAGTTTGAATAAACTGGTTGTATCATCAACTCATTGTAACACCGAGGGACACGAGTCTACCGGTAAAGCATGTATAGGCCTTAGTCATACACGTGGGCCCAGTGTGTATTGGCCGACTCCACGCACAACCTTTGAATTTCTTCGTAGGCGTGCGCAAGTTTCTCACGATGTTTTCCTTCACCGTAAGTGCGTCGGATCAACGTTCATATAATTGCGATAATTCAAAAATACATTGGTACGTGGCGAGATTTGTACCTACACCCTCCAGATGGGAAGGCATTAGTCCATACTAATGAGCCACCGACGCTCAACTAACTAGTTGTGTAAAGTTAGTGGCTTAGTTTGAGTCTGGATGGCTATATAAAAAATACCTATGGTTAGGTTCAGCAGAGCCCCAATTCCGCCGATATTAAAATGTGCTTCATCATCATCATCATCAGCTCATTAAACGTCCCCACCGAGGGGCACGAGCCTACCCGTATAGGGTGATTAGGCCTTAGTCGTCCACGCGGGCCCAGTGCGGATTGGACGACTTCACACACAACCTTCGAATCTCTTCGCAGGCGTGCATGAAGGTTTCCTCACGATGTTTTCCTTCACCGTAAGAGCGTCGGATAACGTACATATATTTTCGAAAATTCGAAAACACATTGGTACGTGTCGGGATTTGAACCTCAGCCCTCCTGGTAGGAAGGCGACAGTCCACACCATTGAGCCACCGACGCTCAAAATGTGCTTACAGGGTCGTAATTGTATCTAAATAGTCAAATTTTGCTCTCATTCGTTCTGGTGTATAGGGTAATTTTAATTGATAACACTATTAGACGATTTTTTTCTACTATTTACAATTATACAATTCATTTCAAACCATTTAGATTATGTTTCACCGGAATACCAAAGCAGTTGTATTGATAAGTGTCGTCATGTCAAATAAATTAATACAATTTAGATTTGGCGTAGTAAGTACTCAAGACAAAACAAAAGGCCCGTGGGATGCCTTTCACGAAACGATGATCTGCCAAACAACAAACGAGAAGCTCACCAATTACCTTCACGTTCTAAATAAATACATACAACGGGTAACGGACCGAATTCTCGTAGCAATGAAATATTATGAAGGAAGCCTGGCCCCGTAGTGACATTCACGCCTGAAGTGATGATGACGATGATCAGTGGATTTTACTTCTAAAAAAGTTACTCCTACTTTGGTCATTACCCAAACATTGCCTGGAATAGAAGCCACATGTGCCCAAAGTATTGTTTCGATATCATTGATGTCAAAATCGATATCATTTGTGTCAATATGTTTCTGTTACTTTTGAGCAATAAATTATTTCAAATCTATCAATCTAAATTTTGAAAAACTAGTCATAGCAAAATAATTAAGTTTACCGTTTGGTGATTATAATAGGTAGATAAAGTTTTTGTCATCATTGGAACTATAAAAAGTGGCTAATAGACTATACAGCAGAGAACGTGTCACTCTTTCAGCCTTACCTTGGCAAGTCCTGATATCTCCATCAATCCTGATTTTAGTAAAAATTATGGCAAAACGCTTCACTATAGTGGAATAGACCCAAAGTCTAACTCTGCCATGAGCTTATAATGTAATATAAAAAAATAAGACAACATCGATGAATTGTTAATAAATAAAACAGGCAATCACAAATGGAGATGATATAATATTAATTTAAAAGGTTTGTTTTCCTTAGTCAAACATACTTAAGCAGCTTTATTTGCTCTTTGTATATACTTAAGTATGCTTTGACCCAATTTTTGGAATGGCCATGATAAAATCCCTTCTACCTGCTAAAACCCAGCCATTCTATTTTAGACTCCTGAAGTTATCAGGCATGATTTGAATTATAATATTTGAAGAACGCGTGGGTTGGTTGTACCTATGTACGTATCGAGTCTGAATTTTATCCTACGGATTGTGATTCCTAATAACAAAAAAATATAGTAAGCAATTTTCCTTTTTGTTTTTAACCTATTGCATATTTCGAGGCTGTAAATCTAAGAAATATTTTTTTAAAATACAAATTCTGATATCACAACGCTAAATCAATACCTACTTTAATACAAACTCGCATTATTGTGTTTTAGAAAATATTGTTTTAGCACCAATCTACATTAAATCCGTTTGGTGGGTTACGGTCAAATATCCCCACAGCCTTGGGAAAGCCCAGGTTCGTACGTAGAGGTTGAATTATATTTTATAACAAGTTAAACAATTGCAATTATCTTAGCTCTTTAAACGTCCCCACCGAGGGACACAAGTCTACCCGTAGTGTAAAAGCCTAAATCGTCTACGTGGGCCCTAGTGCGGTTTGGCCGAGTTCATGCACAACCTTTGAATCACTTCGTTGGCGTGCGCAGGTTTCTTCGCGATGTTTTTCCTCACCGTAAGAGCGTTAAATAAACTTGCATAATATTTTTTCGTAAATTGGAGAAGACATTGGTACGTGCCGGAATTTGAACATGCACTCTCAAGATCGGAAGGCAACATTCACGTCAATTACGCTCCCTATCCACAATAATTAGCAAACCGTTAACAAAATAATCTAAATATTTTCAATTTCCTATTAAACGTTATATTATTAAACTACCCTGTGGTCTAACGCACTGAGCGTTGACTTTCAGATCCGGAAGTTGTGGGTTCGAATCCCGCGGGGAAACATGCATAGTGAAATTTTTCAATTTTTTTCCAGTATGCTCAGAACATTGCAGGCCGAATCTGACTGTCCTTAAAGATGATTCCGTGCTTTATAGAGAACGTTAAGCCGTCGGTGCCGGCTACAAGCTTAGAATAGTAATCGTAAACACCCATCAATCTGCATTGGGCCCGTGCTGTACGGTACGGTCCAATCTCCCCATATCTATGCTTTGTAGGAAGGCCTTGTCCCTGTAGTGGGACGTTACAGGCTGATGACGATGATGATGTTAAAGTTAAAAAGTTTTTAAAAAGTAGATATAAATAATAATAAATATCAACTCACATTCACACAGCGCCATCTAGCCCCAAGTTAAGCGTGAAGCCTGAATTATGGGTACTAAACACCGGATAAACATACTTATGTATTTTTTTTGAAAATACATACATATTATACATAGAAAACACCCTTATATACCTTGCAATCGTTTCCTCTAATTCCTCAAACTATCCCTTCATCTTAAATAACTATGAAATCGAACATATTTTGGCATATTTTTACGTACTTCAATAGGTTATTTGAAAAAAGCTTGAAGTCAATTTTACTAGAACAATGGCACGTTTTAAATGTTTTTGATTTGAGTATCTAAATAATTTATTTGGTTACTTAACACGTTTTCGCTTTTCCCTTTTCCCCCGATTTTATTCCCTGACAAGTGACAATCTTTAACCCTTTTAGGACCGTGATAAATAAATTATTTCCCTTTAAAATATATTCTTAAATATGCCCATTCATTATGCACCACCCCATGGGCTGGACTGCGCAAAATAAAATCCTATTTTGATCAATTAAAAAGTGAATAGAATATATTATTATTGATGCATTACGCTATAAAATCTTCATCATCAGCTCATGTATAGACGTCCTCACCGAGGGGCACGAACCTACCCGTATAGGATGTGTAGGCCCTAGTTGTCTACGGGGCCCCAGTGCGGATTGGCCGACTTTACGCTCTAATATTAATAATAATCTCTTAGACCTATTGTAGTCCACTGTTGGGCATAGGAATTTTATCAAGCTTAGTATAAAACAATATGTTTTGCCAAATAAAATTTTAGAGGTAACTAATGAAATCCATACTTATACATATTCTAACTAGGTAGTAGACTCGATACTTAGTCGTCTAGGTGGGTACCACCGCAGTGCCAGATATCGTCCCGTGAAATAGGGGTGTTATGTACTTTTGTATTTCGGGATGAGGGCACTGTAGCTAGTGAAATTACTGGGTATAAGAGACCTAACATCTGTTGTCTCGGGTGACGGGCGCAGTGCGCCATTGATGGAGGATAATAACTGTCTATCAGTTGTTGGTCTCCTTTATACCGCTCTGTCAAGGTCTGGCGTGTCACTTACCATCATGTGAGCGTCCAGACCGTCCTGTAAACTTATAACATAAAAAATAGTCAAAATGTGAAAGTGTGTCTGTTTGTCCGTCTTTTACGGCAAAACAGAGCACCGTCTCGTTTTTGTGAAGAGTAACTAAGGCTACTTTTTATCTAATTCCGACCCCGCACTTCCCTAAAATGGGGTTGGTAGTTTGTTTGGAGCAATCCTCAAGTTTTAAGGAAGAAAGCTAAAATTGGGATGCGGACTATATGTTACTTACACCAAAATGCATCATTCTTTTTCTGGAATTGGCCTCGAAAGCCTTCAAAGAAGGGGTGGAATTTTATATAGGACTTTTTGCAGTTTATGGAATGACGTATAATGTCATCTAGAGCAGTGTTAAATAAACGGAATATCCATTTTCTTTTACTTAATAAAAATATATTTAATTTGTGCTCAGTAATATTACTATATACATTGACTCATTGTGGCCCATGGGTCTGTAGATGCTTGGTGTTTGAAAGGTGTAGGTTCAAATCACACCACATACCAATGTCTTTTCGAATTTTCGATATTATATGTACGTTTACCCGACGATCTTTCGGTAAAGAAAACATCGTGAGGAAACCTGCGCACGCCTAGAAAGAAATTCAAAGGGTGCGTGTGAAATCGGCCAATCCACACTGGGCCTGTGTGGACGACTAAGCCTATACACCCTTTACGGATAGGCTCATGCCCCTCGGTGGGGACGTATTATGTTGAGATAAGAGATTAATATTATTTTTATTAAGAGAATGTTTTGAAATAGTATATGGTTGAATATAATTTGTTATAAAATTGTAGAATAATAAGTTGAAATCAGTCGATATCGAAAAATCGTAAGCGAAATATCCTGTAGGTCCAGCCTATCTTCTGACTCAAAGTTCTTTTTACCTCAAAATACACATTCCAGTTAACCAAGTTTGGCATTGAGTAAGCACTTTCATAGCAAGGAATTGGTGCCAAGAAGTATCTTTGTTTATTATAAAACGTGCTTTCAGATGCTTTTACCCAATATAACCCACAGAGTTACAGAATTGTGTGATTTTTTATTATTACTTCTCATTTCTACTATTTGAAATAGGAACAGGTTTTGATAATATAATTTTATTTTTTGTAAGCCCAACAGTTGTTTTAAAAACTGTTATATTTAATATGTATTGGAATCAGCGGTAACTAAAGCGTGTTTCAAATCATGGACATGGACATAAATATTTACAAACTGGAAATAAATGGAATGGCAAATCTATGAATGCAATTCAGCTCATGACACTTAGAAAAAAGTCCAACTGTTATTAACGTCAAATACAAAACCATAGACAAATCAAACTAATATTCATTCTATTTGATTGTAACATGTCTCTATTGCTTTATTGAAACCGCCGAAATTTATTCAGCTTAATTCCAACGTTATTAACACTTGAGCATACGAATGTTAAGTTATTAAGAAGAAATACAAATATAGAATGTCAGCAGGGCTTGGTATGGCTTTATAAGGCGGCGTTAACGGGCACGAGTGGAATCTATTAACAGGATTAGGAGTGCAGGCGCAAGACGAGGGCCGCAGTGTCTCGCACACGCCACGCATTCACACCGATCACTGATAATTCATTAATTTTAAACTGTTTTCATACTACACAATAGACAAATCACCTTTTTTTTACGGAAACCGGCAAGCTACGTGGGCAACAAATGTCTGGCCATGCCGCCTCCGCCCGGTCCCGGTAGAAAGGGTAGGCCCAAGTACAGGATGACATACGAGCTAATTGTGTGACAGCTATGGATGCCAAAGACCGTGCAAAGTGGAAGAAAAGATGTCGTAAAGCGGACCTTGGGCTTCGGGGCACAAGTTCCGAAAGTAACCGGAACTAACGCTCAGATGATGATGATGATGAGACATCATCATCGTTCATCATTACAGCCTAAAATGTCCACTGCTGAACGAAGGCCTCCCTTATTGATTTCCACGCGGGCCGATCCCTAGCAGTTGATATCCATCTGCTACCCGCCACCTTAACCAGGTCATCCGTCCATCTGGTTGGGGGTCGGCCTACGCTTCGTTTTGCGTTCCGTGGACGCCACTCAAGAACCTTTCCGCCCCATCGGCCATCGGTTCTACGCACTATGTGCCCTGCCCACTGCCACTTCAACATGCTTATCCTTTGAGCTATGTCGATCACCCTAGTTCTCCTACTGATATCCTCGTTTCGGATTCTATCGCGTAGGGAAACACTTAACTTAGCCCTCTCCATAGCACGCTGAGCAACCTTGAGCCTGTTCAAGAGGCCCTTAGACCAATCACCATTATTTTATTCTACTAATATTTATTTTATTTTTATTTTATTCGGAATATCAACAGCACTAATACAGTTTGTTCAATTACAATTTAAAGTACAAGTTATGTCTAGGCTATTGATAGGTATTCGCAAATTATGCACTACACCTTAATTTAAACACTGTTTTTTTTCCCTTATTGCTAAATTCAAGTACAAGGAGACACTACTGTCATTAACAGTGTCAGTTTAACATCATCATCATAATCATCAGTCTATAACGGCCCGCTGCTAGACACAGGTCTTTCCATACAGCATAGTTACGTGAAGATTGGGCCTACCATGCGGGCCAAATGTGGATTGATTGGCACTAACGGCTACCATCCTAATATTGGTGTCGGGACCGACGGCTTAGCGTGCCCCTCGAAGAATGGAACTATCTTTCTTTTCGGACAATCAGGTAATTCAGCCGGCAATGACATAATCTAACTGAGAAAAAAATATATACAACGCACTAAGTAACTATACTTGCGGGATTCAAACCCAAGAGCCCGGGTTGTGCAATGATATAAGCCGAACTCTGTACCTACCAGAACACGGCGGTAGTTAGAATAATTATCGAATAAAGATGTGTGGTCTTGCTTAACACATAGTGTTTCAGTCACAGAATCTTTTTTATAAATAATTTTAAAGTTGGGTATTTGTAGATAGTGACCAAACTCTGTTAACTAATATTATATCAAAGTTTAATCTACCCAAAGATACTTGTAAGATGTACTTGACTGTTTCTTACTGTATACTGAAATTGTCACGCTATTTATGAATAAACTAGCTTTTGCCCGCGGCTTCGCTCGCATTAAATTCAGGATAACACGGTACTTTCATTTATCACTATACATAGGATTTCCCCTCCCTCTAACTTTAAAGGTTTCGGGGTCAATTTCAGAATTATTTTAGAAAAAAATATGTTATAGTGAGCTAACCTTAAAAGATAGACATATGCTGTCGCGGACTTTTTTGTAGACCTTTAAAAGGAGAACAATACTTTCATAAAAGTCTTTTGTGAAACTTTAACCGTTTACTCAGCGTACGCAGCGGAAGCTCCAAGTATGAAAAAATACCCCCGATTTTGAAACATTCTTCATTACTGCTCCGCTTCTATTACTCGTAGCGTGATGATATATAGCCTATAGCCTTCCTCGATAAATAAGCTATCTAATACTGAAATAATTTTTCAAATCGAACCAGTAGTTCCTGAGATTAGCGCGTCAAACAAACAAACTCTTCAGCTTTATATATTAGTATAGATAAATAAATAAAGATCCAATTTTTCCGAACCGATGGTTAGAGTCTCTTTTTCAGGCCCTAGTACAGATTCATCACCGTAAGTTAAGGTAATCATAAAAACGTGTGTGTACAAAGACGTGACGTGCCCTTCATAAATCTCCCAAAATCAGGAAAGTCAGCCTCAAATGTCCTAAACAACGGGGAAAATCGCATAAGAAGAGATTTATATATATTAATCCTTTAACATGATTAGGACGCATAGAGGTATTTAATATAAAAATAATTAAATTAATTACATGCCGTTGTAAATGAGGACGACCGTAGATAATCCAGTGTCAGCTAAATTATGAATGCATTTAAAGGATCTTTGTTAATATGAGGTGAAGTGGCGCGGTCACGTCCCGTCACCGACTTAAGAGTTAATCGTAAGACAAAAGATGTAACGATAACACATGATTCATAAATAATTTTCTTAATAAGTAATTTCTGACCAACCACATTAATAAGTAAGCGTTTCTTGAGATATTATGCCTAGATATTTATAGAAATATATTTAAATTCAAACTTTTTTGTAAAGTGAATGTCATCATCATCAGCTCATTATACGTCCCTACCGAGGGATACAAGCCTAACCGTATAGGGTGTATACTCGTATGTCACCGGAAAATAACAAGAACCGCAAACTTATTAATTTCCTAGAAAATTTATAAACTTTTGTAGGATTCTACACTATAGAGAAATTACATTAGATTACGCCTACATTTTCGTAAATTGATTAATTTTGAATTCCGCGTGGCAAATTTATAAATTGACATAGTAATTAGGCCTTAGTCGTCCACGCAGAACAGTGCAGACTTCATGTAGGCTTGCGTAGGTTTCCACACGATATTTTCTTTCATCGCAAAAGTGAGAAATCAACGTCAATTATGTTAATTAACAGATGAGAACAATCGCAACACGCTTGTAAAATTTAGTTTTTGGCAAAACAAAATACGCCATTTCATTCCATGTTGCCGAGCGCGTTGGTACGTGGTAACAAAAAGAGGTATGCGATAATTGAACATAGAAACCTTATTTCAAAGAGCTCTCCGTTATTATTAGCGAACATTGGCGTGTTGTTCAGCAACTGTTCGGATCGCAAGTTAGGATGCGCGGCAATTTGCGCCGGTGCCATTCAGAAAGGTGCCAACTTAGTAATTGGCGGGTAGGAGTTATTAACAAGCGAATAATGTATGGAAGGCAGAACAAAAGTGTCTATTGTGGCGTCGGGGTGAATGTTGGCGACTGTTATTTGATTGGCACTACAGTGTAAACGACCGCCATCTTTACGAATTCATAATTCGGCTTTGTTTGGTAGTATAATATATCGTATAGGTTCATAGTGATTGTTTATATTTAATTAGTGTGTGTCATTCGTTCTAGGTCTTTATGGCAAATTCGATTTGAAAATCAATGCCAAAGTAATTCTTATGATACTTAGATCAACCATAATCTAAGAATAAATATCACGAGAAACGTCAACCAAAAGATGTTGAGACAATGAATGAAAATTCTACCCAACTGACGCGATGGGCAGAATTTTGCCACGGACACTAAACATTTTGAGTGAGATTGTGCATGTAGTTAGTGTATTGTTTATCTAAGGAGTCCCATGACACATACTAAACTACGTATAGTTATTGTTATATAAAACCGAAAAATATTCATTTAAATTTGATTTAACGCGTCACAGAAAAAGTATATAAAATCAAAAGCACGAGCACTACTATGTCATTATGATATGAAGCGAGCGACGTGATTGTGAATGCAAATTCTGCCCAATATACGCCATTGCGTATGCCACTGTACACTGCCCATTGGCAGTCTTTTGCCGTGGACACGTTTTCAGTGATATTGTGCATCTTTATTTTTTATTTAAGTTATAATTAAGGGATTTCCTTTTTGTCAATGAACTTTCGTAATAGTTTATCTCTAAAAGCACTTCTACAATTAATATCACCGGAACCTGTGACTTCGAGTATTTTTATTTGACTACTTAGCAATGAAATTATGAATAATAAGGCCAACTGATTTCTTTATTTCTTATTCATTCGCAAAACACTATCTTTAATGTGTGATGTCATCATCAGCTCATTAAAGTCCCACCGAGTTTCCTCACGATGTTTTCCTTCACCGTAAGAGCGTCGGATAACGTATATTTTACGTTTATTTTTAGAAAATTCGAAAATACATTGGTACGTGTCGGGATTTGAACCTCAGCCCTCCCGGTAGGAAGGCGACAGTCCACACCACTGAGCCACCGACGCTCTATGTGCATGTGTGTGTGTGATAGCATGTGTAGATCATAAATTTACATTATTTTTTATTCGCACAAATCATTATGAAAATCATTTACCAGATCGATCAAACGTAAATCAGCTTTAACTCGTATAAGGTTTCCAAAATAATAACTATAGGTACCGACTAAATTAAAAAATATATTAAGAATGTAGAATAAAGAGACCGCGCTGGAAACGCCCGACAACTTTTACACTTAAACATCTTCTTAGTTAAAAATCGTCGCATTTTTTTTACTTTTTCCTCAAAAATAAAAAGTTTCCACATTATTCACAATGCTCGGACCGTGAACGAAACCTTTCCCTCTTACGGTGCGTCATGAATACGCTTGTTTACGTCATTCTCAGCCCCGCAGTTACTTAAAATTATCCACTCTCTTGACTCATAACTGCATAGCACTCGATTCAAATTAGGCCCGTTGCAATAAAGGATAATGAGATTTTTTTACGAACGGCGAAGTGTTGTTTTTATTGGGCAAGGAAAAAGATCCGTGCCCTCCGCACTGATTAGTTCATTTATTCGGGCGAATTTATTATGATTCTTTTGTTTGCGCGTTTAAAAAGTTAGGTTAGTTATGATTGGCGCATTGGAATAACGTCATGCAGTTATTATTCAGCTGAAAGCGTTTATGATGGTTGGATACTTGTGCAAGTAGGTACAGTGATTAAAACAAAAAGTTAGTTTTATTGATGTCATACTCTCTCTTCGATCTAATCTAGTCTACTGCTGGACATAGGTCTCATACATTTTGCGACAGTATCCCAGTCCTCCACTTTTCACATCCAGCCTCCACAAGCGACCTTTCGCTAGGTATCGGGAACGAGAGTGTCCTTCGCTACGCTTTCCAATAAGCGGCCTGTCAAGATATTTACTTGTTTGAAATGTATTAAATCAAAAAATGTAAAAATCTTCAAGACATTTATTTTACTAAAAATATTCTACGCAGTTCCATAAGAAACCTGCAACAATAACAGCAACCGACGTAATCTCATACACAAATAATAAGCGAACAAAGCGGAACACTCAATCAGGAAATAATGCGGTGGCAGATTAGATAAAACTGAAGCAAAGTTGCCGGGACGGCGCCCATAAATCTCTCAGTAGCAATTACCGCCGTATGATTGTCGGACAGCCGGGAATCGAACCCGGAATGCTATGGCCCGCCGGGGAAATACAATAGGGGTTGAGGAATACAAATCGAATGCTTTGACTATTGGAAGGGTTACTCTTTTGGTTCAGTGGTGTTATGAATGATACGATTGGTTTTGGGTCCGATAACTTTTTGTTTTTTTTTTATTCACTTAACTTGACAAATTACTTAGTAATTTAACTAAATAGTTAATAAATTTATAGTAAAAAAATGGAATAAATCGTAATACTTAGGCTCTATGGCGTAAATTACTTGCGCGTTCCGTTCCACGACAGCGCAAGTCAATCAAACAATCGCAATGGGTGGTCATCAACTCGCTAGTCACTACGCAATCGGGAAATCAGTAAAGCTGTTTTTTTCCTACAATTTAGTCGCCGCTACTGTTACTCTATAATGTGCCAATAAACATTCGCATGTCACGTAGGTAATGCCTGTCTTTTAAATGACAATGCGCTCTTTTGGCCGTATCATTTCGTCTTTTCCTTATCGTTTTATGTGTTTGTAATTGTATAGTTTAAAATTGTTGTTCTTCTATGTTAATGTTACCTACTGCTTTTGGTGTGTAATTTGTAAGGTCAATAAATTATTTTCTATCTTCTTTTTTCTTTTGAAAATGTTTTGTTGTTGCCATATAGAAGAAAAAAACATGACTGCTAGTTTTATAAAACAATATTGCAAGTTGTTAAATGTAGTGACGTGCGACACCGCCTTGGGGTGACCACGGTCTGCTGCTGACAGTACCCAATTACCTACGGACCCTGTCGCTGCCCCAGAATGTTAATTAAATTCCACCATCCGAAGATTCTACGAAGTTGAGTTGTTTTAACGTCTCCTCAATCGCTATTGAAGCATCTGAGCCTTTGTTTGGGCAATTATTTTCTTCTATTTCACAGGAATACAAACAAGCAGGCGGTTTATATTTAACCATTTGAACGCCAGGAATTCGGACAGTCACAAAAGAAACTTTATTGTTTCTGACGCCTTTAGGTGTCGTTGGCGGTAAAAGGGTTAATCCACTTTACCCTAGCGCGTCGTAAACGACACACCAATTTTGAAAAAAAATAATGTGATATGAGTACTTGGTTATCAAGGCTATATGAATACGATAGATAGTTGCATCCCTTTCTAACTCATTTTAAGTAAAAATCAATGCTTGAGTCGCATTCTAGAATACGGGCGTTAGATTATCACCGATATAATAAGATTCTCGCATTTTTTTGTGTATTTAATTTTATTGACTACGATGCTATTTTTTGTTTATGTTCGTTGTAGATTCTTTAAAGCGATCCTTGAACTTTCCATCTGCGTATTCATGAGTTGCTATTTCAGTAAGCAATATTTAAACGGGTCGGTAAACAATGCGCTCCTGTCGCCTTGAGGTGATTTGACCTACCTGTAACATAAGTAGGTACCTACAATTGAAAAATATTGAATTATATAATGAGAACAAATACTTTCGTATATAAGAGGGGGCTTTAGACTCTACTAGTACAGTAAGTACAGTTTTTTGTACATAAGGGTGCCTTAATCTCACCTATATTGTTCGCCATAAAAGACATGGATTTCATGTAGATACCTAAGTATGTTACGGCATGAAGAATAAGTATAAATTATTTAACTGGAGATTATCAATTCCGTTTCTGGTTGCTACTGCACTACACCAGTGCTTTCTTTAGAATCACGGGCGCTTACAAAGATATAGGCTGTTTGCTCACTAGTTATTTGCTATTGTAACATTTAGTGGAAGCACAATAATATTAAAAGTAAATGAGAACAATTCCCGTTTTACACCAAAATCCTAAAATCTAAATTTTAATAAAGCATTGCAGTATTTAAAAAGCGCCATCAACAATCCTAAGCAATCGACTTACCGTGGCCAAAATACCGTCCGAACTCTGTAAAAAGTTTTTAAGTTATTCGTTACGAACCCAAATAAATCCCCGGAGAGTAAACTTTGCTAAGTCCGTGGCCGGTCGCCGCATCAAAAATACCCGTATACTTCAATCTTTATACCAACCATCCTAACCTACCTAATCCTAACACCTTATTTGCTGAGGCAGAAGAGTTATTTTACCAAATATCAAAGATATAAAAGCATACGCGCGATACTCGTACAATCCTTCAAAATAATACGAAACATCTTTGTGGTCGGAAACGATGCCGTTTGTAGTGCTCAAAAAATGCGGTTGAGGGTTAAGTTTCTCAAGATATTTTTGCCTCTAGTATGGCTTTGTGGTAAGAATGGATTGTAAGACTTTGTTTCCATTTAAAGTCACGTTTGAACTGTTTCAATGGTTTTTCAATGATGTAAAACTTATAGATTCGTGATACGCTTACAAAACAATCGCGGAAAGTGTTCCGGATGCAGCGACAGCACACATACACATATTTCGAATGAGCGTACATTTACCTAAACAAAGAGCCCACAACTGTATTCTCTTTGGCGGTTCGTTTATTAGGCACGGGTGTCGTATCTACCTTTAATATATACAGAATATCATTGTGGTTTTTATTTGTACTTGGTTGCGTAATGCTCATAACGTAATTTATGGACAGAAGTCTTAGGCCCGTATTATAGAGCAAAACTAAACGCTGGTCTTTACTTAAATTGAGTTAGAAAGGGATGGCGCTATCGCTAACGTTGAGTCTGGTTCTAGAATACGGGCCTTAGTAATTTTTTTTTACCTGAAGCAGATAAATATTTTAACTTACTTTAGGTTAGTAAACATATATAATGATGGTAGATATACCTAGGTTAATATTAAGAATAATTGACAAAATATACAAGAAGAGATAAAAACTAATACATAAAACTCGTAATAGAGGAGATTAAACATTATGTTATTAGTGTAAAGGATGGTCAGGACGCTCACTTGATGGAAAGTGATACGCTTGATCATGACGGTGCGACATTGAAGGAGACCGAGAGACCAAGAGAGATTATTCACCGTCAATGCCACACTATGTCCGACACTAGAGACAACAGATGCTAGGTCTCTTATACCCGGTAATTTTAATTGCTACAGTGCCCTCATCCCGAAACACAAAAGTGCATAACCCTGATTGACGAGACGATATCAGACACTGTGGTGGTACCTACCTAGACGACTCAGTATCGAATCAACACAGTACCAACAGTAGGTGCTTGTAGTTTAATAACGTTATTAAATGTAGCTTTTTTTACGTCTTGGATTAACGTTCCCGTATAGGTATTAAATAAATATCATTCCCGCACCAGGCCCGCTCCAACGCATTCAAATTTTTTGCTCATCCGCTTTGGTTACTCCAATCATGGAAGGAATGGCTATCACATTAGCTCATTATACTTCCCACCGAGTTTATAGGTCTGAGTCATTAGTAATAATATTTTTCAAAAAATCAGTAGCAATAGTGAAACAATTAATGACACGTGGCAAAACATGCTCTATGATGATGAGGTTACCACTACAAAGTGTACATCCCTTACTGAAAGTGTATATAAAATTTTGCTGACTTTATGGGATATAACATTTACGAGTGTCATTATTGGTTGCAGCGGTTCCCCTGCATTTCCCTTTTACGACTGTTTAATAAAGCCTTAATAAACCTTTGTTTTAGGGCACTCGAGATAATAATCTTTTTATGAACAACACCGAAACCGCATCTGTCCGGTTAATTAAGGGAAGCGGATAAGACTTGTTTGTGTGCAGATTTTTTGTTGCAGAGAAACGCGTACATTTCATATGGATTCAAGATCTTGTAAGACAATGGACACGGCTTAGCATTTGGCTCTTTGCTAGACTTATATCAACCTTTTTAACCCATTGAACGCCGGGAATCCAGACACAATAGAAAATCTTTGTGTCTGGCGCCTTAAGGCGTCATTGGCGGTCAAAGGGTTAAGGTCAACGAAACGTTAAGGCTAATGAAATTGTTGGTTTTATTTTGTATCTGGATATCTGACGTCTAATGGAATAAAGCACCTTTGCTTTGTTACATATTGAAATCTACTAAAATATAAATTTATTTAAAATTTGATAGTTTATTTCTATTTTAACAATAACACTTCAAAATCAAAACTTATCGAAGTAGGCTTAAATAAGTTTTAGTTTTCTAAAATAGGCTTCCATACATACTTCACACTCAGGTACATGTTAACGTTGTCAAAACGAGTAGGTACAAGGTTTAGTTTTGCATTGAACAGCACAAAACAAAAAATACATTCTCCCCCGAGGGGTGACCACCGTGACCGACGCCGACACGTGGTGGCTGAATCAAAAAACTTTTTTCATTACAAACTTGTAACAACCACGCGAATAGCCGCAATCGTATGCATGCGTTTTGATTCGATTTTAACTATTTGAAAAGTATGTACCTAATCTATGTTTAAGGATATTTGTAGTGTATACAGTACATATGTGTGTATAGGTACAGTATTTACCTATTATTAAATTACACCTTAATCGGTTTTTGTCATACGTTCAGATCGCTCACCTTGTGGTAAGTGGTACTTAACCATTTTGATATTTATAATGTAGGTGTTGGGTACATTCCGGGACAGTAAACAACTGAATATTTGATTTCTTAATATATTTTTTTTCATGGGTTTCCAGAGTGGAATTCCGAAGGAGCAACAAGTGGATTTCCTTTAAAAGGGAAAAGAAAAGGAAATATGAGGAGATGGAAGAGGGAATTTAGGCCACTAGTAAGCTAGGAGGTAGACTCGGTACTGAGTCGTCTAGGTAGGTACCACCGAAGTACCAGCCAGATATCGTACTGTGATATAGAAGTGTTTAGCAATTCTGTGTATCGGTAGGAGGTCCCTGTAGTTAGTAAAATTACTGGGTATAAGAGACCAAATATATGTTGTCTTGGGTGATGGGCTTAGTGTGGCATTGATGGCAAATAATTCCTGTTTATCAGTTGTTGGTCTTAATGAATGCCGCTCTGTCATGGTCAGGCGTAACACTTACCATCATCATCATCATATGACCAAATATGTGAAGGCGCTGCACAAAATATAGCCCATACTGAGAAACGGCTAAATATTGGGCGTCTTCACAAGTTCATAATTATAGACTACGTATCGTGAACTTGCTTAACTATTTATGGACAAACAGTCATAATATCGGGTTCCCCATTCACAACTTAGTGAGCACTCCATCGGCATACCTTCACCAATAATTACCGACAACAATTCACTCCTCGATAATTACTACTTCTACCTTTAACTATCTTTCAATTGTAAACCTTATATCCAAGCAATAGAAATGATCACGAACCCTCTATGTAATTACTAGTGATCGTCCCACAGGAAAAGGCCGAAAACCATTTAGTCGTATGAAAGATGGATGAGTAAATTTGTATGTGATTGCAAGTTACAGACTGTGATTTGGGAAGCTCCCGTTGAATTATGAATGAAACACTCACTGTTTCGGAAAGCAAGCACTGTAACCTTTAATTATAGAGAAGTATAATGTCGATTACTTCAAAATATTGTTTTGATATTTAGTACTTATTATAAATATTAGAACCATCTCCGATTGTATGCGTATTATTGATGACAAGGCCCACTAAAGGATCCCCATACGTTAAAGACGACTTTACGAAGGGTCAACCCAAATGAAGAGACCACATTTTTGTAATTGGTGTAGTAGGTACCTACCTATTTTATTCTGATGATTCTGTAAACGCACTAAAAGATTTCGGTTTAGCGATTTTATTTTGTCATAAAATCCATGCTTGGTTTGGTTGGAAATAACCTATAAGCGATGAGGTTAAATGAAAGCACCCATCATCATCATCATCAGCTCATTAAACGTCCCCACCGAGGGGCACGAGCCTACCCGTATAGGGTGATTAGGCCTTAGTCGTCCACGCGGGCCCAGTGCGGATTGGACGACTTCACACACAACCTTCGAATCTCTTCGCAAGCGTACATGAAGGTTTCCTCACGATGTTTTCCTTCACCGTATGAGCGTCGGATAAGGTACATATATTTTCGAAATTCGAAAATACATTGGTACGTGTCGGGATTTGAACCACAGCCCTCCCGGTAGGAAGGTGACAGTCCACACCACTGAGCCACCGACGCTCATGAAAGCACCCGTTCTCTTTTAAATTTTGGGTACGGAAGGTGAGAATTGGTAATAGGTACCTATGAGATCACCACACGGCCTTTTAGGTAGTTAAATTAATACAAATATCATAAAGCTGAAGAGTTTGTATGTTTGTTTATTTGATTGCGCTAATCTCAGGAGCTACTGACCCGATTCGAATAGGTAATTCAGTGTTAGATAGCTTAGGACGCCCTAAGGCTCGATAGATCGACGACTTGCGAAAGGTCCCTGGTGGAAGCTGGATGAGAAAAGCGGAGGACCCGGATATCTGGCACAAAATGGGGAGACCTATGTCCAGCAGTGGACTGCGGTAGGTTAAAGTTAGCGTTAGCCCAAAGTAAACGCTCCACGCGGGCAAAGTAGCACGCAAAAGCTAGTGATTAATAAAATTATTATCGTCACTAATTGCCAAATTAAAAAGTGTCTGGCCATAGGTATATGATTAAAAGACACCAATCGTATTCCGAATTAACTGCTGTCACGTGATTCAGCATCATCAGCTCATTGATTTCATTGCCAAAGTCAATCAAGCTAGCAAACATTGCACTTTAGAACTTGCTAGGTACAGTGGTCTTCGCCACCCCTTCGATACCATCTAGTTCGCAAGTTAGTCGTATGTATAAACTCTATAACTGAAGTCAAGAGTGTGCCTACGCCGGTAAACACGAAACTGAACATGCGACATAACTCAGACGAACCGCAAATTGTTGGCGGCCGCAGACCCGCTCACGTCTCCCTACCTTTGTACCGGCGGTTATTATGCGCAATTACAAATAGAGCCACCAGCACTAATCTTGCACTAACTTTGAGCTTAGGTATGTGCGAGAAATAGTTGAGCGCGTTCCTTTTAGCTGAATATTGAAAAGGCCTATTCTTGTGATACAGTTTTTCTATGATATAAAAATGAATCACAAAATGACAAATGTGTTGTTGTTAAGCGCATAACGCCTGGACAAATTTTACCAATTCATCTTCTATAAGTTCATTGAAGTCCAAAACAACGCCTGGATGAATAGCAAGAAAGTGTTATAAGCTGTTGATTATTGTAAGTATCCATATTAAATCCCCATGATTTAAGGAACAAAAATTTTTTGACAGAACGAAGTGTGTCGGTTCTCTAGTGATACAATAAAAAAAAACATTAGGTTTCAGTACACTACTAGGTATTCCTTATTTTGTAGCCTTTTCGTCGTGAGGGTAATGTAATAATCATGAAAAGAACAGACCAACACTGGTGTAACGAATAATTTCCGAATTTAAGTGTGATGTTTCTACTATATGAATATGAAGTATATACTTCATACGAAAATTGTAGTCATACAATTTCGAAATATTCAACAGAAATATTTATTCCGCAAAATTGATATCAAAATGGCGGGACTATTATTGTCCCCTATTATTAATAATGTGACCTAGCTTGGATTCAGGATCACCGCTATGTACCCAAATGAACCTGTTTCATCACCCGCTTTTTAAGCAGTCAATTGATGTTTAGAGTGAGTGTGTGTAGTGTATTCATTATCATTATATACTACTATAGGCCGCTAATTCTATAAAAAAGTAATCCTTTATTTCTGTAAAATTGTAGTAACCTCGCATTCGCTATATGAATGGATGTTTATATGGATATCTTTAGAAATACGTAGTTTCTCCAACACTAAATCAAGTTATCATTTCCACACCCGTCACTAAAACTTGAACATATTTCGAAGGCACCAGGCAGTGTATCGGACCAAAACTGGCCAACGAGGTCATTCCTAAAGTTAACTGCCGCCTCTCTAGAATCATTCTTCAACTAAGCAGAGACATTTATGGCTTGGCACTGTGACGGGGCCCTGCAGTTTTAACAAGCACCTCTTTACAATTGATGTTACAGACAGACCCTTGAGCAGAGCGTGCATGAGGGCTGAGGAAACGATGGCCCATATCCTGCTGGAGTAAAGTGGCGTTATACCGGGCGAAGCGCCTAAGCACGCCCGAGGACCGTTGGAGAGATCTTTTATAAGATCAAAGCTCTTGGAGATTTCTTGGAGGAGCTGGGCTGTAGCTCCAACGTTAAATAGGCAATGATATTCTGTATATATAAAAGGTAGATACGCCATCCGTGCCTCAAAAACGAATCGCCGAAGAGAGTACAGTTTGTATTCTTTTGTTTAGGTAAATGCACGCTCATTCGAAATATGTGTATATGTGCTATCACTGCATTCGGAACACTTTTCGATTGTTTTGTGAGCATATCACGAATCGATACTTTTATACATCATTGAAAATAGACGCATTAGTGGTCGAGTTGCAGGTGAGAGTTGCAAAGACCTCACATACAACAAATAATAAGAAAAAATATTTTAGTAGAGAAATCATATTACCATATCCGAAAATGCTCCTACTATTGAGATTCAAAGTGACAGTCCGAAGTTAAATACGTATATTCAAGGTGGCTGGACACAGATTTTTGTATTTTTCTACTAATCCGCTTAATCTAATAATGATTATATTAAGGATATAGGATAGTGAGGGATAAATAAAAGAATCGAAATTTTAATTAAATTATGTTTATTATCCATACACGGACACGAACGCTCACACTTCAGCAATGTTTTTACATAAAAAAATATAAAGACATTGACAAAGTCGTTTAAAAATATCAAATAGAAAATTAATAAAAGAGAACCCTAAAGGACAATAAGTAATTAAGTCTAAATCTTATAAGTAATTGATTACATTATTCTAAATTGTTACATTCTGCTAATGGGTGGATAATGTTAGTTTGGAGTGCATTCTCTAAAATTCCAAATGTTTACAGGTGCAAAAGCAGTCTATAGTACTTTCGATAAAACGCATTGTATAAACGAATTTAAGTACTATTTCATACGAAAATCTTTACCATTTAGAAGAGTATTAATATCATCGGTACAAGAAACCATCACCAATGGCAAATGGAACGAGGTCAGTAACGTTCAAACATTAAATTCAAGCCACTTCGTTCGCGAGTTCCATTGGCAATAACTCTTATAAGAATGTATGAAGAATGAAAAGATAATACGAATCAATTACATTTAGTTTCAATACGGGCTACTTAAATCTACGCCAGAGAACATTACATTGTCCCCACGTCTAATTTCGATATAAATCTAACGCTTCATGATGGCTAGTATCGATACACCGCTATTGGGGCATCGGTTAACTATTAACGATAAAAAAATCACAAATCAAATTTATAATGGCAGTCAAACATCAAAACAAATCCATATCCTCACCAGACGCTCTATCGACCAGTCTTATCCATTATTAAATAAAACATTCCACTCCTATAAGTTTGTAACAAAATATAAAAAATACAAAATACAAAAGTCTTTATTTATAGCAAACAAGTCATTCACAAATTGTTAATTTGTGAATGACTTGTTTTGAGGTCTCATTCTTTTAAGTTAATTAACCTGTAGTAGAATAAGACCGCTCCCCTCAAGACATGACAGCATGACTTGTTTGCTATAAATAAAGATTTTTGTATAAAATATAAAGCACATAACCTTTTGATACTGAATAATTTTCGTAAAAATTAGAAAACTTTTATAAATGAATACTTAGTAAATGCGTATTACATAATTTCCAATAAGAATCGTGAACGATTTTAAAGCCTATAAAAATCTTATTATTATTTACCCTATACTCCGAATTCACGCATTTTATACATATAGTATAAAAAGTGTGATGATATAGATCAATGCAGGGCGAGACCGTCACAATATGGGGGGTACATATATAATTTTATTTTTCAACTTAGCACCAATGTGAAAATAATAAAATTGACAATTCAGTCCCAATGTAGGTAACTTATTTTATTGTTTGGCGTATAATAAACTAACAGGTCGGCATTTTTGTGAAGCTGTTTTGTTGTATCACAGGTTTCTAGTTGGGCTAACAGGTGAATGCTACCAACATTTCCTCAGATGTTGTTACTTAGGTGATAGCAGAGCATCGATTCGTGAGAAAAGTGGCAACCAAACATAAATTAATAAATATACACCACGAAATGTGACCACACCGACTTTAATCGCTCTCTTAGATCTGAAGTGTACTAATTAAAGTCTTCTGACAAAAAGTTGTACAGTAAACAGGCATATAATGTTATAAAGATAATACCTCTGTGTTGTTATAAATATTATTATTTATTCTTCGAATTTAAAAATATAATTCTTAGGTACAGGTGTTATTAGTTCACACAGTTTGTAACAAAATCTTGTAGGAATATGTATAAGTTTTGATTTGACTTTAAATTATGTTATTTCTATAGTACATTGCCACTTTTCTAGGAACCCTGACCACAGTAGAAGTCGTCTCCGAGCTTAATTAAGTCTAGCTTAGCTTAGCGCGGAAACATATATTTTACTCTGCTAAATCAGCCGTGAACAATTTGTTAATGACATGATTTCTTCCTGAACAAAATCTGAGTAACTATACTTTTGAAATAATAATAAATAACCATAAATGGTCAGATATACTAAAAAATTACTCCTAAAAAATTTACGTAAATGTATTTTTTATTATTTTATCGTGGACATTCTCAAAATGAATGGAGATCAACGGTCTGTAATTGAAAGCGAGATCGGAAGGAAAAACGGACTTTTCTCTTACGTTTTTAATACATGACATTGGTTTCAGATAGGTACAATTTAAAAGCAATGACTAATGTTTTAAATTAGTTCATTCAAATTTTCTTGATAAATTCCAATGTTAACTCATGTACTAATCTGAATCACACGTCTTGTAATTTCATAAAGCCATTCCATCTTGTCTGTGTCCACGATAGAAACAACGCATTGTAACAACATCCCTCAACATACTTTAGTATGTTTACGTGTATACACCAAGCAGTTACTACATAGAATGTAAACAAAGACCTCTTGAATGTTGAAAGCACAATTTCTCTAATTAATAGAATAATTCAAATTCCTTTGTGTAGCTGTATAAATGTTTCCAAGTCCTGGACTATTATTATCTCATGATGCCTATGCGAAGAATAAAACTAACACTGCTGATAAGTTAATGAAATATTCAATTTATTACCAAGTTTAATTCATACTTGACTTGACCATAAAATTGACTTTTCTCAATTAGGCTTGTGACAGCACTACACTTTAGGAAAGGTTAAGTCTATATTTGAATAATATGGAAATAAAATAAGAAAACTTATTCTCAATATAAATCCACCTAATCACTTTTCGTAATACAAATAAAGGTGCATATCTGTTGAGGATTCATTGTTTATACTTCCAGCTGCCATATTTACGAATAATGAGGTCCGACATTTATTTCAATACAATCCAGGCTATAACTGCTTGATGATTCACCATTTACAAGTCTGTATCGTACCACGCCGCGACGTTATTGTTGTCGTGCGGCGGCTCGGGGAACGCGAGATCGGCTGACGCGGCGCCCGCCCCTTCATTTTCTGTTATGTCCATCTCCATACCAAAACCACTGCCGATTTCCAAGCCCTGCATCGAGTCTATCGGTATTTGATCGTAGCCTGAAACATTATTTATTGATTAAAAGTCTGCCTTAAAATTCATTCGTTCACAACAGCCTCTAGGACAAAAAACACGTAAGGAAGTATATATAAACAACAAGCAGCTAAGTTTAAAATTCCATTTGCTATATATATTTGCTGTATAAAAAGATAAGCTCATATTAGCTGACATAGTATGACCACATTTTTAAAATGATTGAAATATTTTCAATTTAAATTTGTATTTGCTTATCAGCAGTGAACGTCACATATAATATTATGAGATAATAATTTTTAACTTAACTCTTTGATCGCTAGAGACATCAGAGACGATTTTGTCAAAGGGTAAAACAACAATAAGTAATCTGAGCAAAGTAATGCTATGGGTACTCTGTGATCGTTACTCAAAATTTGGCGTTTTTGGGTTAATTATTGAACATTTTGTAAAATGAACTCGAGAGGCAAGTCCGAGTAGTGTTTGATTATTGCTATGCACCTTTAATTTAATGTCAGTAAGCAATATCCAAATTTCATTTTACATACACAATTTGAATAAGCATATTCAATATTTTAAACAATCAAGTATTACCTCATGTATTAAGAACACTCGATAAAACACTTATCACAAATAATACATCAAAGCAACCGCTGCTATCAAATATAATAGCAGTTAACAGCGTAAATATTGCAAGCGTTAAAACTTATCAGTTTTGGCAAAGCTTGTTTATTTATATACAAAAAATATTGAATAGTTTCGCAACATACATTTCATTTTAGAGTTTTGTTTAAATAACGTAAAGTAAGGCTGGCATGCTATTTAAAATGTGTAATAAAATAAACAAATATAATAATTATACACAAAGACACCTCTCATAAATATATTAGAAACACAACACAATAAAAGAAATGATATTCCCATCACCTGCATTTAGTGATAAATAGGTCCCGGATTAAGCTGCGTGTAAAGAAGAGAAGAACAATATATTTATACATATAATGTTTATACATTCTTATACATGATAGGAACAAGTGTTTTAACATAATATGCTAAAGTACTATTGAAAATCATGATGACATCAAAAACAATTTGTTAGTATTTAATAATTTAGTAAATTATAAAAAGTTATCATAACTACTCATACAATATATTCAAAGGAAAATAGCATGCGACAATTTCAATACTAATACTATTTGAACGACAAATAAAATATCCCCATTATTAAATATTTTTTAACGACAATAATCTGCTCTGGTCTCTGTAAGTTTTATGGATTTAGAATCTTGCAAGTCTTGTATCATTTCAACTGTTACTGACTTCACTTATTTCATACCTTAATATTCAAATCTGTACAGTATTTTCTTTACAAATTGTTATTATTAAAAAATAATACTTATACCAACACTCCCAAAATTATCTACTAGCTACTAAGATAGGGGAAACATTTGGCAAAATTTGCCAGGGTTAGTATTATTTC